>PVHP010014889.1:0-38289 GCA_004024765.1 Zapus hudsonius
TGGAGGAGGTTATCCAGTGGAGGGGGGAGGGGAGGGCAGTGGGAAATTGGGGATAACAACTCATTGTTTGCCCACTAAATGTTGTAACTCATTATGGACAATAAATTAAAAAAAAAAAAAAAGACTTCCTAGGTGATGGTCATTGTTATGGCTAATTCAATTCCAGACCATTACCTTACCAGTATTTTCCTAATTTCAGAGCTACTGGATCTGTGGTTTCTCCTTTTTGTTAGGGTTTTTATTCCTGAGGTCGGCTTCTTCAACTTACAACTTCTAAAATTTTAAATAGTTATTTTTCCTTTCATACTAAAGTCCCTTATCGTGCTTCACAGAAATGAAGCTGAAGGAGAATCTCTGACTACATATGATATTTTCTTCGCTACTGGTTTTTTCAGGTTAAGTAAGTCATTCATTTTACGAAGTGCTTAAACATACTTCATTCTATCCTACTAATACGGAATTTTCTGTAGCAACTTATTTCGACAAGCACTGTGCATTACAGAATGAAATGTAAACGTCTGGTAAGTACACGCAGCAGCAGCACATGAACGCTCACATGTCCTCCTTCCCTTCCAGAAAAGGCAGCAAAAGACGCTAAGTCACGACCACTCGGCCTGCTTCTAGAAGAGAGAACCGCCTAGAGATCCACGATGGAAATCAAGCTCATCATAACTCTCAAGTGCTTCTCTTAGTACCCCAGGACAGACATGCTGCAAGAGAATACTTTATTTTAAACCCAAATAAACAGGCTTGTTAAGAGGAGGTGTCAGTTTCTCCGCCATGGGTACGGTCCACTGATGAGAGGCATAGCGCCAAGACCATTTACGGGAAGCCTGCCTCAGGTACACTACCCACACGTGTCATGTCACCTGATTAACTTCCATCAGCACCAAAGCAGGCTCTGTTACTTCTTCTCATGTACACATAGGGAACTGAGGCTCTGAGGGGGACACACGATTCTCAAGTGGCAGAGCTGGGAACTGGCTGCAAGGCCCATGCACTGGTTTTTAAAAGATTTATTTATTTGCAGAGAGAACGGGCATGCCAGGACCACCAGCCACTGCAAACTAACACATGCGTCACTTGGTGCATCTGGCTTTCTGTGGGTACCGGGGAATAGAACCCAGGCTGTCAGGCTTTGCAAGGAAGCACCTTTTACTGATGAGCCATCTCTCCAGCCCTCATCCCTGATGTTTACAGGATTCTCACAACATGCTTGTGAGATCTACAGGTTACAAATAAGAAAGGTGAGATTCAGAGACACTTAGAATTGTCACTTAAGTCTCCCTGGATACTTGGGCAGCTGCCCACCATGTCAGAGGCATTTGCCTCTGGGGAGAAAGACACAGACGGTTCCTGTTCTCTGCAAACTGAAGGTGCACACAGCTCCAAGGGTAAAATGTCCCCCAAAATAATTGTCTTTCCTTTGGTGATTGAAGACCTACTTAAAGTACATTCTTGAAAGCAACATAAAGCTCACTTAAATGACGAAGCTGAGACTAACCCGGGGTGACCCCAGGTTCCAGCCCCACTCACTGCCACCACTTTTAGCATCAGAGCCTTCAGCAGTCTGGGCAACTGCCCACTCAGTAGGAAGGAAACAGAAGAGCAGCCGCTGATGGGAACACGCACTGGGCGTCCTGTTTTGCTAGTCAAGAGCTCTCTGGCCACTCCCAGGCTGCAAGGGAGCTGGGACCTTGGGTCTGGACTGGCCTGCGCAGAGGGGAGGACAGCAAGCGTGGCCCTTACGGCTCTTCCTAGCTACAGGCCCTTTAGTGTCTCTCCTCTTCAAACTTCTGTCTCTCCCTTTCTGAAAACATTTCCTGTTTCAACCTCTGTACATGTGTTTATCACGTAGGGTAACTCCACTGCCAGGGGAGAGCTGCTGGCAATTTTCTAGGACGTCTCAGGCCATCTGCTGTTTCTGCTTGAAACAATGTTATACAGACAATGATCTGAATTCCTCTGAGAAAGTCCCCATTGACCTGTGTCACCAGTCCTTACAGGGCACGTCTTACTCCCTGCTTCCACAGTGCCTTCTGTTCGACCTGCAGCGCACCATCCAAGGAGACTAGGGAGTTCTCCAGGCTCCCTTCCTCCCTCCACACAGCGCTCAAGCCCCTCTCAACCCGAGAGCTATCCTGACAGGCTGATAACCTCCAATTCTATTAAAAACGATGTATCTGATTCTGTGATTTTTGCATTTCTGAACTCTGTTTCTCACAACAGCAAGCACACACTTACAAAATCGGCAGGAAGGTGGAGCCTGTAGAGCTGCAGGAGGGACTGGAGCAGGCTGGACACCTGACTGGAGACCAACACGTCCTGGCCCAGCTTCATTGTGTCCGTCACTTTCCTCTGACTTGTGGCCACCTGAACAGTCCACTTGTCTGTGTCTGCGACAATGCAGACAGCTTCAGCGATGGGCTCATCAAGCACTGGATGCTGAGAGAGAGAGAGAGAGAGAGAGAGAGAGAGAGAGAGAGAGAGAGAGAGAGAATGTCAGCAGTCCACAGCTCCTCCACAAGATCAATGAACCCTTCAGAAACTGAAGGTGGGACCCCCAAGTGCTCATGAGCACATTCTAACCCCCATTTCCAGAAGAAAACCAGTTCTGGCCAGCAACCTTCCAGCCTCCCACCCTCCTGTGTGGGCTGTTTGAGGCTCTGGGCTGCTTAGCATAACATCCTTCCAAGAAGGCCGTCCTGATTTCCCTGTATGAAAGACCTGGGAGTACAGTTCAGAGGTGAGTGTTTGCTAGGCATGCACAGGCATAGGATTCCAGCCACAGAAAACACACAATCTGAGACATCCCTTTATAAGTTCCTACAAGGATTTGCTTAATCGGGTGCGTCATAAATTCAGAGCAAGATGACAATGACATGCCATCAATAAGCCTGAGCTTTACAAACAAAGAAAAGGTAAATGCATTTGAATGTTGCGCTCTGCAGTTGTCAGACATTCAGGGCCCCGGCGATGCCCCAGCAGAGACTGCAATATGGACCTGTGCTTTATTAGTGGCTACATGACAATTGCTTTCCACAAATAAACTTTATTTTTTTGAAACAAGGTCTCACTATATATCATTCAGGTTGACTTCAAACTTACTATACAGCCTAGGCTATATAAACTCCCAGTGATCTTCCTGCCTCAGCCTCCCAAATACTGGGGTGATAGGCATGTACCACCAACCGCAGCTTTAAAACTCCACTTAAGAGAAGGACTTGCAGATAATTTTGGTTCAAGATTCCAAGTGAACTCTGCTTCCAAAACGACCTCTCCTTGCAGAGTCAGGGAGGGCACAGTGTGCCAGCTGTCCTGCAGTCCATGTGCTGAAAGTTACATGGTGCCAGCGACAGAAAGCTTTCAGCAGGAAAGGCTGGGAAAAGGGTACAATACTGCCGAGGGAGGAGACTGAGGGACCATCTTCTGGATAAGATAAGAAGGGCAGAGAGGCTGGCTCAGTTATTTAAAAGTAACTATGCAAAAGTGGTTTGCAGGAGGGAAAGGCCTCATGTGGAAAGTCAGCACATGTTACATCTATATCCCTGGAGCAGAGACGTGACTCTGAGGTGGAGGTGAAAGGCACCTATGGGCTGGCAGCTTCCTGGAGAGTTCTCCCTAGCACAGAGCAGGATTTGGAAGATGCCACTTCCTGACCTAGAACCTGGCAGGGCAGGTTGAGCAGTGGCAGAGTCCAGGGCACCCTGTGGCCCCTAGTGGCGGGGATCACTGGCAGGTTCTGGAACAGGAGAGAACCAGCCACATACTTTCAGAAGAGCACCTGACAAACACTATTATACATTCTCAACTACTCAATAAATCACATGAATTCTCTGAGCATTTCAACAGTGTCAGCCATTGTCCACTGAGGGATCTTATCAGGTCCAGAGGTGCAAGACTCTGGAGGACAAGACATCGTGAAGATGTGTGGCAGGGAAAGTGGGAACATTCCACTGCAGCAGACACACCTGGTCCTCCTCACAGCATTCCTCACTGCAGCAGATACACATGGTTCTCACAGCGCTGCTCACTGCAGCAGACACACCTGGTTTTTGCAGCCTTGCATCTTTTGCTGGAAAGACTCTGTTTAAATCATCACTATGCTTTATGGAGCATTAAACTCACTACTGTTTTAAAACACTCCTAATTCTTTTCCAGAAATATTTGTAGATGGAAGCTGAAAAGCTTTAACAATAATAATAATAATAATAATAATAATAATAATAATAATAATAATATGTAGTCATAGATCAGAGTGCCTGCCTGAGAAGCTGTCTACTTGGGACACCACTTCCAAAGCAAAATTCATTATGATGACTGTGTTGAGATTAGAAACCCACTAATGCTAATTGGATATATTCTGAATGGATGAAACTTTAGAAGATATTTTATGAGCCCTTGATCGCCTACTAACATCCATGCATGGCAACATTTTGGATGCCCCACAATTTGACACAGTATAGCTTTTTATGTTTAATAACCTTCCATCTCTCTTGGGGGGGGGGCAGTGCAGTTTAAAGAAATGAAAGATGCCACAGTGTAACAACACTGCTCCTAAAAGGAAAGGAAGAAAATGAAATATGGAAAAGTTTTAACAAAAATGACAGCATACACATGGCTGTTTTGTCAAATCTAAAAATTATAGAGCTGGATGGTCACAGTGATAACTAATACTCAGAAATGAGAAACTGCCACTTTATAAGAATTATACAAATATTTCCTGAATTTCCTTACAATTTGAGAAAGGTTATAACACCACGGACTTACATACATGGACACGGACACCGTGGACCCAGCATACACAGATAGGGACACCGTGGACTCAGCATACACGGATACAGACATCGTGGACTTAGCATACATGGGTACAGATGAAAGGCAGTGACAGAAAAGGCAAAGGGTCCTCTCCTGCCCTTCTAAGATGTCAGTCTGTAAAGCGGCTCACATGCCCCATGCTCAGGAGAGCCCAGGAAGATCACACAGTGCTTGAAGGTCCTGTGCTTATGCTACAGTTATGTGAAATGATAAAAATGACTATGCTATATTTGTGGTGAATATGAAAAACTGTGAATTATTGATATAGAGACAAAAGCCATCTCATCGTTTCATTCTCAGAATGTTCTGGTGAAGGGTGGTGTCTGCACGCAAGGTGTTTGGGTGAGCACATGCATGCTGGGTGGGCCTTGTCCTGCTCCCAGACATCCTCTTACCTCCTCCAGTGGGAAGAGCCTCATGAGGACATCAGCCTCCCCACTGGGCCCTTCTTTCCACCTGTCACCAGCATCTGCCTGTGAGCCTGCCTGGGTCTGCTGTGCTTAGGCTGGTGCTCGGTGCCAAAGTCAACACACAATTCCTTCTGCTCTATCTTGCAAAAACAAAACTACAAAACAAAACTTATTGGGTGAGGAATTAAGTCAAATTCTAATTATCTTAATGCAATGAGGACTTTCCCTAACACACAAGACACAGTGCATTTCTCATGAAAAATATTTACTCTTGCACATCTGCCCAATAGCAGCTCAGTTAGAAAGCATTTCCACAGCTGCTTGGCTCCTGTCACACTGCAGACAACCACGGGGCACCTAGCAGCAGCCGCAAGCACTCCTCCACTTGGACTCCTTAAGTCTTTAACTCATCCACACCAGGCATCAGAAACTCAATGACAAATCAGCAAAATAAATTACTTTTAGGAATTTTTAAGGATCAGGTAAAAAACACACCGTATGTGACATCACTGGGGTCTTCTCAGTGATTGTCACTTGTGCCCTTTATTCTGTTTGCTGGGCAAGCCCACACCCCTACACCTTAGACCAACTCTTTGTCTGTCTGCCTGTCCTGTTCTGACCTCTATGGGACACAGGAGGTTCCTGCCTTAGATGTGACCACCAGAGGATGGGGCAGAAAGCCCGCAGCCCATAGAAGAGTGCTCCTCACTGCTCTCTAGCCAGGCAGACCCTCTTTCTGCAGTTCTACTCTTGCCTTCCCTCCCCTTGTTGCCTCTGGCCCAGATACACCCCCAGTCCATGGATGATTCACCGTCACCCACTGGCTGCTGTGTTCCTGCCCACATCTTACAAACAATCCCTTAAGTAGATGCTTCTCAGTCTAAGCACCTGTTCCTGGTCAGCCGAGGGCTGCAGGTGAGGTCACTTACGTGCACCGCATGGAGCAGATCAGCCAGCAGACACTGCTTCAGCTTCCCATCGCCGCTGGTCCCGTGCAGCACCAGGTCAGGCATGTATGTAGAGCAGTAGCCTGCCAGAAGTGAGCGGCCAAAATTCCTCACATTTGGGTTGCTGATGCTCTGAGACCTGAAAAATCATTTGACTATTAAACACACAGTTAAAGTATATTCTCTTTTTTCATTACAGTGGGAACGAAAACCTCCAACGACACAAGGAAATTGAATGGTTGAGGTTGGTTCTTTTCACAGTCCTTCAATAAGTAGATCATTCGTGTGGGAAAGAAGGGGGGTTGGAAGAGAAAAGGGAGCTGTTTTTATTAAAATGAAACCTCGGGGAAAACACACAATTTCCATGGCTGTAAAAAGTTCATTCTTACTCATAGGTGGTGGAACATACCTGAAATCCCACCATGTGGACACCAAGGCAGGAAGATCAGTGAGTTTGAGGCCAACCTGAGCTACATGGTCAGAGATTGGAAAAAAAAAAAAGCATTCCCATACCTCATACTGAGTATCCACCAGAAAGGGTGTGTTAACAGGGTGAAGAAAGGTTTGGGAGGCAATGCCAAAGCATGGCTGCAGGTATTTGGAATATCTGCACAGGGTGATATCCCACACAGTGTCAAAGAACAGGAGAATTCTCCAACTGCAGCTTTTAGTCATCAGAGGCAAACAGTGAACGTAGGGGAGCGTGAAGGAAGAGGAATGAGTGGAGGAGAGAGACCCTGCGGGGATGTGCCAGCATTTGGGGAGAAGGCATCTGCTGGCAGATTCCTCACAGATGACAGGAGACTGAACTCTGCTCCTGGCTGGCCACCAAGACCAGCAAGGCCCTGCTTCCCCAGAGCATTCTAGAATTGACAAGAAAACAGCTCTCCCTCCAAGAGCTTAGCTGCATCGAGGCTGTGAGCATCCTGGGAGAAAGGGCAGACTGGAACCCCCTGAATGGAACTTCTCTTGAGAGAAATAGTATGTGAAAAGTGACAGTGGGTACCCCAGTTATGACAGGAGACCCACTTCCTCCGCTTCCTGCTTACAGGGTTACCTTGGTAATGGCAGCTCTACTTCCAAGGTCCCTTCAGTCCTGTCACCATCATGACCGAGGTCCAGTGTGGCAGAAACACAAGCGTCATCATCGCTGTCTCCAAGAGCACTGTCTGAGCTCTCATTCCTTGGAATGGCTCCTTCAACCCTGAAGGTGGATTTTCCACTGGCATCCCCACAGGGGACATCAGTAGCACCCAGCAGGCTGGCATCCTGCTCTCTGCACCTGTCTGGAACAGGCTCTGGTGAAGGTCCTCTCTCTCCTCCAGTCTGCTCCAGTGATCTCCTGCCAGTGCCCGTCACACCAGAGGAAGGTGTCAGGGGGCCATCACAATGGCCCAGCTGTCCTGCAGTATCTGCCACAGTGTCTGCTCTGATGTCCCCATCCTCAGCAAAACCCTGGCTAGGTGTTCCTTCTGTTTCCCGAGACTGGTCCTGAGGAAGACTGAAGGAGCAGCTGGAGCCCTGCTGGTCCCCAGCTGAGCCAGTGGTCATGCCGGCCCCGGTCACTTCTCCATACTGTCCACAGGTCTGCAGCCGCTCCTCCATGTTTCTGCTGCGGCTTTCAAAATCAGACTCTGGGGACACAGAGCTTCCAATGTGGAAGGTGACCTTTTCTACAGGAGGGTCCTCCCAGGACCGTCTGTTAGGGCAGGGCCAGGCTGCTGACCGCTCTGGACATCTCTTGAGCATCCCTCCTTTCGCCTCCTTGTGGACACTTTGTGGGCCCCCCTTCCTTCCTGCCCTGGGAGCCTCGAAGCCAGCAAGTCTTGACGAGCCAACTTGTGGAACCTGCTCATTCTCACCAGGTGTGCCTGAAGGCTTCCAAGAACTGTCAGGCGCCAGTTTTTGGAACCCCAGGCTGGCAGCTCCAGAATTCTGCTCTGGGATCTTGCTTCCATCTTTGTTGTCAGGTGTGTGACCCCGGTTGCTGGGGCCAGTGTCCTCTTGGCTGCCCGTGAGTCCTGTGGGCTCAGCCATCACTGGTGGGAGGAGGGGAGGGACAAGAGCAGGCTCATTGTGCACCGTGACGACCACATACTCGGACTCTTCCACCTCTCCCTTTTCCAAGGCCGTGACGATCTTGCTCCCATTGATGACCTGTTCGCCTTCACTGTGATTCTCACTCCAGGTCAGCTGATTCTCTTGGAGTTCAGAGCAACGGAGGAAGTAGGTGAGGACATAAAGAATGCGCTGCACCAAGTCCTTCTGTTTCCCCAGCACCACAGTGCGAGTCAGTCTCACCGGAGAGCCTATGGCTCCATACAGGTCACCTGCAAGACAGGTGGACAAAAGACAAAGCCCTCTGGGGTTAGCATGCATTGACAGCTAGCCTTTGCAAGAAGAAAACTGGGGATTTGGACAAATCACTTCTTCAGGCATGTGACTTTGAATGTCAAGCAAGGCCCTCGTTTGAACCCACCGTCCAGCCCACCACTGAGCAGAGCTCCTGGACATGCAGCTGTCTCAGCATACACAGTCTACAGGGTACTCCTGGCTGCAAGCTGGCCAAGGAAAGCTAAAGCCAGAGCTTTGGATATATGACCAGATCTAATACTACAGTCTTGAAAACCTAAAGGATGTCTTTAAAAATATCCCTGCGCAATGAGCCTTAGGGTAAATGTACATTCAAGAATTTTCAAACTGATATGCAGTAAATCAATTCAAAATACTCAATAAGGTAGCCTGCTTAGAATTCTCGTAGCATGCAGATATACTGTGAGTAGAATAGTTTGATTGATAAGAATAAAGACCATCTAGTCATGAATACTGAATCTGGGGATTCTTTTATTTAATGTCATATGACCACTTAGTTACATCCTAACCAGTATCAAAAGTGGGTTGATGGACACAGGGCTCTCCACACAGTGTGGGTGATGAAAGTAGAAGGAGAGACGCACCGTCCAATCACCGCGATGTCTGCTATCACATTTCCTCACTCATCAACTCATCATGTTCAACAGTTTATTACATTCACTAGTAAGGTAGATACTCAAATACTCTGCTGATAATGTGGACAATTACAATAAAGATTGTCAAAAAGATGTCCTCACTGGGTAGGCACTGTGATAAGAACTTAAAGATTCTATCTGTGTATAACCAACCCAGAGCCAGCAGCCATTAAGGAAGTAACCAGAATGTTGAGAGCCATCCAAACCGGAAGGGAGTCTAAGAAAAGGAGGGGTGATGCTCAGTAACAGTTACAAAAAAAGAACTCAGGAAGTTAGACCCCATCTGAGGAATGCATCCGGAGTAAGGCAGGAATTCATCTGTAAGCTAGATGAAACTAGGCTGAGAAAACGATGTGAGAACCATGAGAAAGTCCTTCTCTCTAGGGAATCACGAGGAAGCTTGTCCTTTGGGGAATTTTCCCCAGTGTATCGCTTCTAAGAACACTTAAAGGGCAGAACAGGAGTCATGGTAAACAATCCTCTATTAAAAGACGAGACTGTGGGCTCATGACAGAGCTTCAACTCTGAGACTGTCACAGCTCAGTAAGAGATCATCCTGGAACTCGGAGCGCTCAGAAGTGCAGGGAACAGCTCTGGCTTTGGATTGGGAAAACTTCCTTGACCAAGAGCTCCTCCTGCTACTCTCCTTTGAGCATATTTTCTGACTGCTTCAGGATATCACAGTCGAATCAGGGACTGACTCATGGGACGCTTGTTAAGTCAGTGCCAATGTTGGTAAAGCAGAAGCATTACCCCAAATCTGCAACAGCAAGAAACAGAGGAAAGGCTGCTCAGAGTAACAGTATTAGTTTCTTAGTTGAATTTAATTTTTAGTATCTGTACATTTTAAATGACTAAGGAACATGGGAGAAAAAACTAACCAACCAACCAACCAACCAACCAACAAACAAACAAAACAGTGCTGGAGAAAAGGCTTAGTGGTTAAGGGTTAAGGCCCTTGCCTGCAAAGGCTAATGGCCCGAGTTCAATTCCACAGTTCCCACGTAAAGCCAGATGCACAGAACAGCACATGCTTCTGGAGTTCATTTGCAGTGGCTGGAAGCCCTGACATGCCCATTCTTTCTCTTTGTCTCTCTTCTCTCTCTCTCTTTCTGCTTGCAAATAAATATTTTAAAAACAAAGAAAGTTATTTATGAGAGCAAATTTATGACACCAAAATAAAGGAAGAGAGTGACGTGTGTGGAAACAATGTTATTCCTTTAGAGACAAACTATAAAATAATGTTTCATTAAAATAATAGCCTTATTGAGCTGGTTATAGTAGTGCATACCTTTAGTCCCAGCACTCAAGAGGTAAAGGCAGGAATGAGTTCAAGGCCAGCCTGGGGCTACAGAGTAAGTTCCAGGTCAAACTGGACAAGAATGAGATCCTGCTTCACAACAGAACAAAACAAAACAAGTAAAATAACAGACCGATAGTACTAAAAATGTTGAACTTGAGGATCATATATTTTGTGACTAATGAAGTGCTGAGTACAGCAAGAGCCACCATGCCCCACTCTTGTATGGTTTTTAAAAATCAAAATTTATAGCCATGTGAATATATTCAATATTACTGAGCACTATCCTTAGAGATGGTTAAGACGATAAACTTTATGCTGTATGGTTTTATCTCAATTTAAAAGGTTTAAGTTTGCCAGGTGTGGTGTTGCACGCTTTTAATCCCAGCACCCAGGAGACAGAGAGGTAGGAGTATCGCTGTGTGTTCAAGGCCAGCCTGGAACTACAAAGTGAATTTCAGGTCAGTCTGAGCTAAATTGAGATCCTACCTAGAAAAACCCAAACCAAACCAAAGGTTTAAGCTTAAAGGGCGACAGAGCAAAGGGGGCGGTGACATGGTAGGGAAGGGGAGAGGAGGGATGAAAGACGAGGAAAGAGGAGGGGGACCAGAGGGAAGAGCAAGGAGAGGGAGGATAAAGAGAGGGAAGAGAGAGAGAGAGAGAGAGAGAGAGAGAGAGAGAGAGAGAGAGAGAGAGAGAGAGCTGTGCACTAGACAGATGAGAGGGTGAGACACAGGGAAAGAAGGCGAGGAAAAGAGGACTCATCTCAAGGGAACCAGTAACCAGGGAGATAAGGGAGGAAAAAATAGAGTGGAAAGCCCAGGGAATTCAGGATCTCAGTAAAGAATGGGTGGGGGCATCACCCCCTGTGACTGCACCCCCCCATCTCCACTGACCAGGCCACAAGGCTTTCTCTTCAGTGTGAGGACACCCTCTGCTCATCTTCTATCACCGTGGTTGGATTCAGGCCTTCTCTGATAATGCCTTCTCCCCATTTCAAATTCCGTGCCAGACTTTCAAAGACACTCCCCATTTTTTTTGCACAATATAACATTCAGTTTCTAGGAATTCAAGGGATAATTTCTGCCTACCACAAAGTTCTTCACTGTATTATATTTTAAAAATGATCCTAAATTGCTGATAATATGAATTGGTTCACTCATGTGACCGACATCCAGATGAACAGTGCAACACCATAAAAATGAGTTCTAGGGCTGGAGAGATGGCTCAGCGGGTAAGGCACTTGTCTCCAGTGCCTAAGGCCCCCGGTTCAATTCCCCAGGACCCACATAAGCTGGAGCCACAAAGTGGTGATCCTGGTTCTCTCTCTCTCTCTCTCTCTCTGTGCTTGAAAATGAATAAATAAAATATTTTTTAAAATGAGTTCTAGGAGCTGGGTGTGGTGGCGCACGCCTTTAATTCCAGCACTCGGGAGGCAGAGGTAGGAGGATTGCCGTGAGTTCAAGACCACCCTGAGACTACATAGTGAATTCCAGGTCAGCCAAGACTAGAGTGAGACCCTACCTTGAAAAACCAAAAAAAAAAAAAAGAGTTCTAGGGCCAGAGCTCAGTTGTGTCTTTGCCTGGCATGAATAAGGCCCTGGGTTCCACCCCTAGCTCTGGGGAAAACAAAAAGTCACAATGAAAAGAATGCTTTCTAACAAATTGTTAAAAAATTAAAAATGTAAAAGACAGCTACTATTTCAAAATATGTAGGAAATTAATTAAATATTAATTAGTAGCAACACCCAGAAGTTTAAAGTATTTATCAAACTATATAACGTTTATGCCTTCTGGTAAGATTTTCAGGTCTGTTTATATTTTTGTTTTGTGAGACAGGGTCTCACTATGTCTGAAATTCATCATATAACCTTCAAGTCCTGAACCAATGATCCTCTTGCCTCAGCCTCCTGTAATTGGGATTATAGGCAAACCCAACATAGTCTATAATTTTTAAAAGAGATATAACACATAAAAAGATCTTCACATATATGGTGGCTTGAATCAGATAATCCCCCATAAACTCATGTGTTCTGAATGCCTTCTGATGGCAATTTGGGAGCTGGGGCCTTGCTGGAGGAGGAGTGTTGTTGGGGGCAGGCTTAGGGGTGTTACAGCCAGCTCCCTTGGCCAGAGCTTCACTCACTCTTGCTGCGGTGTTCCACCTGCTATGACAGAGGTGACGTCCAGCCTCTGCACATGCCATGCTTTCCAGTGAAGCACCTGACGTGCCAGGTGGGAAGGTGGGACACTGCAGTGTCACTCTGTCTCTTTCTCCATCCAGGGCAGGACCTCTTCCGAGGGCAGTCTCACTGCTCCTCTCCCAGGAAACATGTCACCATGTCTGGGACATGCATTGGGCAGTAGGCATTCTACTGGCATGGAGAGGACGGAAGTCAGTCAGAGATGCTGCTGAACATCTCACAACGTGGCCCATCGCAATTCAGCCAGCAAAACATGCTCTGGTCCAAGGTGTCAATCGTGTGGAGGTTAAGGAACCTTGTGCTAAGGTGAACAGCCACTAGGAAACAGGATGCCTACATTGCTTCAAACAAGCAGAACAAAGCTCCTAGCAAGGAGAGGAGAAGAGGGGAGCAGCTGGACAAATTCAGTTTGTGGGTCAGTCTTCTTCCTGCCAGTGACAATCTCTGAAAGACTGGGTTGGACAGCCAGCATGAGCCACACATTCTTCCAACAGTCACCTGATGTACTCACCCAGCTGTGCCCAGAGAGGATTGTAGGGGTGCGTTTTGGCCAGCATGTTCACTGACTGAGAAGTACGTTTCTCCGAGAAGGCTTTAACGGGAGGGTGGTCAACAGGCATGACCGTCGGTACCCAGGCCAGGTGGTAGGTCAACACCGCAGTCAGTAAGGCAGCAAAGAACCTCGGGGAGAAGGCAAGAAAAAGACCCCGATTAGTCAGCACAGGACGAGGCGTGTCCTATGCAGCACACACTGGGTGCAGGATGTGTACCCAAGCCTCCAGAAGTTGACACTTACTGGTTTTTATTGATTTGTTCAATGAGAAGCGTAAACTCCTTGAGGAAGCGCTGGCAGATCTGGGTTTTCTCCAGAGTGCTGGACATCATGGTAAGCCACACTGGCTCAGCTATCCTCGGGACAGAATACAGGTTCCAAATAGTTCCTCTAGGGAAGAGAGAAGGGACTCATAATGCCCTTTGCTAGAACTTAATGCCATTAAAATGTTTTAACCTATAGGTATCATAGCCATTTAATAGTAAAATACAGAGAGAGAGAGAGAGTGAGAGGAGAGAGAGGAAGTGAACAAGCTAGACACCGCGGAACAAACCAGCAATTGGAGAACTCAGGAGACAGAGGCAGGAAGATTGAGTACAAGGCCACCTGGGTTACATAGAGAGAAGCGAAGTCAAAGCAAGATGAGAAGGAACCCAGGAGAAATAAAGTACATATGTGCACATATCTAAGTGTATATACATGTACATGTAACAGCAAGGGCAGGATGAGATTTCAGGTCTGAGTGCCTAGCGTGGTCTCTGCACTAAGCTACGTGACTATGATTTTCCACAGAGCGCTAGCTTACTTAGGTCCTCCTCTGGGAAATGGAAAAGATAGCTATGAATTTATAAACACATCCCTCTCCCAAATAAAGGCCATTGAGGAATATTTTGACTTCATTATGGAACTGTGGGCCTGAAAGAATTGGGACAGAAATTCATCTTAGCAAAAACAAACAAAAGATCCAGTATCTGATGAGTTAGGGAGAGTAACAAATCCTGCTTACCTGGTACAAATTTTCACTTCCTAAATATAAGGTCTCTAAATGTTAGCTCACACATCATCAAAATAACGCTCAAAGTTTCGTGTGCTTTTTATATTGCCGAGAGTTCGAAGGGTGGCAACTGTTCTTCAAGTAGAATTATAGCATTCACCAGCATCTCTCTCTCATTCTCCCTCTCCCTCCCCCCTCTCTCTCTCTCTCACACACACACACACACACACACACATGCACGCATGCGTCGTGCGAGCGTTCCAACCTTCTATGAATTGTATTTTGAATCCCTCTGCTATGGAGGAACAGTTTGACTCATTAACTCATGACTACTCTGCAGTGAGATGCCAATCCCCCTTGAGAGACTTGCTCTGAGAACTCAGCCTGGCATGGAGGGAGAATTCCACCTGCCACCCAGAGCAGACTACCTCTCCCCACTCTCCAAGAGTAAGGACCTAGGAAACCAGCTTCCAAAGACCTCTGTGAGAATACAAAGGAGGGGATCAGACAACTGAAGATCTACCAGGACATAGACAAGAGGACACTGGTGAACTAGGACTGTCCTGGAGAACTTGAACCCAAGTCTCCCTGGCATGCACACACTCTCTGCATGCATGCTCTAGAGGACGAGCACCTTGGAACCCAAGCTTCCCCTCTGGGAAGTGGGAGTCTAAGGGCTTCTATGGGGTGACATGAGCCCATGAACAGACTTCTGAGACATACCCGAGTCTCAGCTTTCACTTCCCAGTGGAAACAACCACATCAAGATCTGTCTGTCAAGCAGTTCCTAGCACTGGATTATTCAAACCTTTGGTTGCATTTTACCTGCTTTTGTGGTCTGAGCCACTAAAGTGACTAGAAACTTCCAGCCCCCAGTTCTCCTGTTAGCGGAACAATAAACCTAAGCCCCACGGCTGCTTCTGGTGGTGAATTTCCTACTGGAGTTTCCAAATCTCACACTTTACCTGAACTCTCCTAGAGCTTCCATCAGACGGCTGACGTAAAACTGGACCCGGAGACTGGACTCTGCTATCTTCCTGCAGGAGACCATGGCCTTGTGGGAGAGAGAGAGAGAGCAAATTACTCTCCGAGAAGGAATTCCTTGAGAGCTGATCGACAGAGCCTCATAACGAAAATTAGTACTATCAATTTAAAACACTCAAGCTAAGAATTCCTCCCATCATCAGAGAGCAGTAATTTTCTCCTTACGGCAACCAGGACCTAACATCAATCATTCCTGGGGAGAATTTAACTTCCTTAGGATGGTGAGAAACATAAACACAGACTTGCCATCTTTCAAGCCCACCCTCCACGTGCTCCCAGGATGCAACCTGATTGTCACTCATTCACTGGGCAGTGCTGGGGAAAGAAGCCAGGGCTTTGGCCATGCCAGGCAAGCACCCTACCACTGACCTACACCCTCAACCACTAGCACCTTTTCAATGGCGCTCTTCAGCCTGTTCATGTGAGATTCAAACAGGGGGAAATGGGAAAAGAAGAAGTCCTGGAAGTTCCGTTGCGCTTCTTCTTTCTCACACAGGCCAAAGATCACACTGACAGCAATTTTCTTCCTCCTGACTATGGCGGGGTTCGAGCTACAAGTCTCGTCAGCCAAGCTAAACGTCTCATCGGTTGACCTGGAAGGAAAATAAGTTTGAAAAGTTGTCAAGGGCAATGAGTCTCGGAAAGGAAGCCTCATGCCGTGGGTGACAGCACTCAGCAGAGTGCAGCCAGCAGTTCCCCTGCTGCTGGTGCATTTCTTCTGTGACTCTGCAGGGGACAGGAAGACACCTGCATGAGGTACATTTCTTCTGTGACACTTTAAGGGACAAGGAGGATACCTGCGTGCCACCCATTACGATCTCACCATAAAAAGAAATGCAAATCAAAACCAAAGCTAATGTAAATGCCCCCTACTTGTTAAGACTCTCATCCTTATGATGGCATTTCAGGGGGGGGGGGGTGCAGTGAGATACCCACACATTTAAAACACAGGCTCTTGGTTTCGGTTGGCAGATAACAGGTGAGGAGGCCTGTCAGGGGCGAAAGCTTTTGGGGGCCTTTGGAGGCACACCCTGGCTTAGTCTTGGACGGCACCTGACAGCTTGCCACAAAGGGCTTAGCTTAATGAGTTTCAGGTGGTGATCTCAGTTGGCCGTTATGCACAGGTTCTTCCCATTAGTCCCCTGATTGGCCAGGAAGCTCTATATATACTGCCTCGTTCCCCGCAATAAAGAGCACACCTTCATCAACCTACAAGTGGTGTGTGTGTGTATTTATATGATCACTGTCCTCTGCGGGCGGCTGGACAGTGATAGAGGCCAAAGGAGGACCGATGGACCCTACCAGGTATTGTATGAACACAGGCATCAGACTTGGATATTGCTGGTGCTTGCAGGTTCCTGTTCTCAAGGCTGCGAAGAGCACATGAAATTACTCCTCTCAGTGCTCTGATGGAGCCGTGTGACTGGCACAGCCCCCTAGGAAATCCCCCAAGCAGAAACACTCAGCTCTCTTTCTGTTACAGTGGAATTCTCAAAAACTTAGGATTCTTTACAGAGACTCCGCTTCTGGGATCAAAGAGCTAATAAATTCTGAATATATCTCCCATTTGTCTCACAATTATGAGCTAACCACAACTCTTATGTAGGGGCTGTGGGCAGCCAGAGAGAAAAGGATTTGTCTTGTTCTACAAAGGCACCGAGTCAAAGGCCGGGTGCACTGCAAGGAACGGCAGCCTGCCTCTACACTTCTCTTTTCACTCACTCTACCATGTAGCCCATAGCTCTTCTAACTGTCTGAATTCTTTTATAAAAAAATTATTATTTGCAAGGAGAGAGAGAGAGAGAGAGAGAGAGAGAGAGAGAGAGAGAGAGAGAATGAGAGAATGGGCGCACCAGGGCCTCCAGCCACTGCAAACAAGCTCCAGATGCCTGTGCCACTTTGTGCATCTGGCTTTTCGTGGATATGTGGAACTGAAAGCCCAGGTTGTTAGGCTTTTCAGGCAAGCACCTTAACTGCTAAGCCATGTCTCCAACCCTGCATTGTTTTTATTCTCATTTTTTTGCAAACAGAGAGACAGAGACGGGGTGGGGTACATCAGGGCCTATGGCTGCTGCAAATGAACTCAAGATGCATGCACCACTTTGTACATTTGACTTTACATGGGTATAGGGGAATCAAACTCAGATCATTAAGTTTTGTAAGCAAGTGCCTTAATTGCTGAGCTATCTCCCCAGCCCCTGCATTCACTCATTAACTATGCTTAGCAGAATTCGAGGCAGTAATATAGTTAAAGGAAAGGAGATGACATCTTACTCTACTCTTAACTCCCCTCAAAATCCAAATGAGGGTGTGTGCAATAAATCAGCACAAGGTCTAGTCCTAGCATCACGTGATCTCTGGGTACTGAGTGAAAGTGCTAAGTATCTATCAAACCATCAACTGCTTTCTCTGAAAAGTCCTCATATCTAATCATGAAACGAACAAAAAGAACAAAAAGCCAAACCACTCGAGAACCTCCTAGAATGTCACATCATTTCCTACAGGAAGTGAAAGGACATAAAAATATGACCTTCCCTTTTTTGCAAAGTGGCTGTAATCCTTCACTTCCATGCACTAGTTTGTTACCGTCTGTCAGGGATGGCGGTGCACACCTGCATGCCTAGAACTCGGGAGGCTGAGGCCGGAGGATCTCAAGGCTAGGCTGGGATGCATAGTGAGACCCTGTCTCAAAGCAGACACAAACCCCATTTCTTCTGAGCGCTTGTAAAGCTTGCCTGTTTGCCTGACATCTTCCATTTGTCTTCTCTCTCAAAAGTAAAATGACCACATCGGTGCACTCATCTTTAGGACAACGTGGGCTGTAACAGTCACACTGTAGGCAACACTGGGATCTAGGCAGCTTGACCCTGTAAACTACAGCTGACTCGGCCTTCCATGTTAGCTTGGCAGAGAGTGCCACCTGCTGAATGTCTGCAAAGCTTCCCCAGCTCCAAGAAAGGGCAGCTATCATCTGTCTCACTAGCATCCCTCCACTGACTCTCAAGCAGCTGAGCTTTACTGTATAAACTTGGATTGACTAGCCAAATGCAATCAAGGTCTATGGCACCATAATTATACCTGAAGCATCGTTCCATAATAAAAGGATGTCTGAAAACATTTCCAAACATTTCAGTACACACCCAGATACTTTTTTTTTAAAAGCTTTACTTCCCAAATTACCAGGTAAGAATCACAAGCTGTATTGCAAATGTTGAAAATGAGGCACTGTGCTGGCCCAGGGAACAGAAGGCTTCTTGATAACAGAGCCCAGTTACAACCCAGGGCTTCTGTCTTCTCCTGGTCTAAGCTGGTCTTTGGACATTGGAAGTAACAGGACTCTCAGTCTGCCTGTCCCACCTGCTGATAATCAAGCCATCAAGGGCTTCAAGTCACAGAACACCACACCCACCTACCTAATTATTTTCATTATAAGGAAATGAAGGGGCTGGTGAGATGGCTCACTCAGTGAAGGGCTTTCCACGCAAACGTGAGGACCTCAGTGTGGAGCCTCAGCATCCACATAAAAGCCAGGCATGGCAGCACATGCCTACAATCCCAGCCCTGAGGAGACAGAGCAATCCCTAGGGCTTGCTGGCCAACTACTCTACCCTAATCAGGGAGTCCCAGGCTCAGTAAGAGATCCTGACTCAAAACACTAAGGAAGAGAGCAACTGAGGAAGAAGCAAACATCCACCTCTGGCCTCTACACTCACATGTGCACCTGGCACATGCATAGAAACTCATACGCATAGAAAAATGCATACATGCATGCATACCACACACAAACAAAATCAGCTTGTTCACACTTATAAATATATTTGTGTGCAGTATAAGTACTTCACAATCATAAACACATAAATCAAAACTGGTTATTTTAGTATATCTCAATAAAATATAATTGATATCAGGACTTTTTAACATAATTGTGAAGGTCACCTCTGAACTTATACTGAACCCATGAAATTCACAAATGTGTAGGTCCAAGAACACCCCATCAGGACTTGATATGGCTTTTATATTTAATAAATTATAAGGTTTCCCAGAACATTATACTTTGCTCCTTGGGGGGTTAGACAGCTTCTCTAAGTGAAGAAATTCCTAGGCTTCATGTACTACAGGTAGCAGTGTTGGTATTAGTTGTGGGATGCCCAAGCTCTGCCCTATAGCCCTATGCAGTTACCTATAAGCCAAGCTTAACCCTGGCATGCAGGGAACCCTGAGGTCAGTGTGGAGGCAACTCTGAGCAATTGGTCTACCACACGCTTGGGGCAGACAGAGCTCCTGGAGCCCCTAGGAAAACTGTCAACCTTCACCCAGTGATAGAAACAAGAGCAGAAACCGCAAAGGCCACTGTCAGAAGAATGTGTTGCAGTTACCTTCATGTTGCTGGTGCAAAGCATCCAACCAAAAGCAGCTGATGGGAGTAAAGGATTCACTTCTGGCTAACAGCCTCAAGGGGAAGCTTCATGATGGCAGAGGAAAGGATGGCGTGAGCAGAGGCGGTACATCCTCCATACCATTCCAAACAGCAGAAGAGTGAGCCAAATTCTGGCAACGGGAAGCTGGCTATGACATTCCCAAGCCCATGTCCAACAACACAGTTCCTCCAGCAAGGCTCTACCTCCTGTTACCATGAGCTGAGTATCAAACATTCAAAACACATAAATTTATGGGGCATACCTCATCCAAACCACTACACTCTGCCCCTGGTCCCCATAAACTGATAAACATGTATGATGTAAAATGCAATGCATTCAGTCCAACTTTAAAAGTTCCCATAGCTTTTAATAATGTCAATACTGTTCAAGCAGCCCCATAATCCAAAGTCTCTCAACTATGAGCTATAAAACCAAGAGAACCCACAGAGAGCACAGAGTAAACATTCACACTGCAAAAGATGGCATTAGGCATAGCAAGGAAACACTGAGCCAATGCAAGATCTAAAACAAACATCAAATTCTGTCACTCTACCCAGTGAAAAAGTCTGGGATTCTAGTTCCGCCCCTCCAGCTGGGCTGCTTACAGCTTGGGGAACAATCCATCTTAAGCTGGCAGTTCTCCTTGGCAGCCATCCCATAGTCTGGACTGGGGTCTCCACTGCAACCCATGGTTCATCCTCATGGTTCTATCGGCCTCCACATAAGAACTCCAACAAACCTGCCTCAAATTGCTCAGTGGCCATTTCTAAAAAATAAAACCACATTGCAAATTCAGTGACTCTTTCCTGAATTTGTTATACTCCAATAGTACCAGGAAGGCAATCAAATTTGTTAATCGGGGGAAATAAAGCTGACTTTGAAGAGCAGGAAACCTCCTTCAGCATTCAGGCCCCTTATTTTCCAAAGAGCCTGCATTCTTTCTGCTGTCCCAGTGCAAAACAGCTGGCCCAATGTCTCAAATCATTGCAGTAGAACAGGGGCTGTCTCTAGCCTAAAACTTTCTTCATTTCTGTCTAATATCCTTCTGTTCACTCCAGTCCATTTCCATGCAATGCAACCTGCACAAGTTCTAAGGTCACAGGAAAAGCACAGCTTGCTTTTCACACAAACCACCTTAAGCCCAATCAGAATGAAGCTCTTTCTTCCCCTCATACACCAAACCTCATAATCCACAGTTCTTTTTACAGTTAGATTTCTCAAGCTCTGACCACAATGGTCCATCAAACTATGCTTACAGAACTGTAAGGCATCTCTGAAGCTAAGGTTTCAGATCCTTCCATATGCCTCCTGCCAATCAGTTCCAAAAGGCCACAGTCAGGTTTCTAGTAGTAACCACCCCACTTCACTGGTACCAAATTTCTGTTTCAGTTAACCTCTTGTTTCTGGGTAAAGTACTTGACAAAAAGCAGCTGATAGGAGAAAGGTTTTTATGTGGCTTAGTCTCAAGGGGAAGCTCCATGAGGGGAGGGGAAAGGACTGCACGAGCAGATTCCTTGCCAACATCAGGTGAAAAAATAGCAGCAGGAGGGGCTGGAGAAATGGCTCAGAGGTTAAGGCACTTGCCTCCAGTGCCTAAGGCCCTGGGTTCAATTCCCCAGGACCCACATAAGCCAGACCCACAAGGTGGTGGCCCTGGTGCGCGCGCGCGCTCTCTCTCACACTCTCTCTCTCTCTCTCTCTCTCTCTCTCTCTCTCTCTCTCTCTCTCTCTCTACTTGAAAATGAATAAATAAAATAAAATAAAGAAATAAATAAAATATTTAAAAAATAGCAGCAGGAGAGTGAGCCAAATTCTGGCAAGTGGGATCTGGCTGTAACACCAAAAAACCTGCCCCCAACAACACACTTCCTCTAGCAAGGCTCCACCTTCCAAATTACCATGAGCTGGGGATAAGCATTCAGAACACAAATGTTTATGGGGGACACCTAATCCAAACCACCACAGAGTGAGAAGAGAGGACAGGGACTCTGGCAGCTTGCCCATCTATCTATCACCAGAGCCTTCCTTTAGGGAGGCCTCACAAATATTTGACTTCCTGACCTGAATTTGAAAGCTTCTAGCTTTGAGAGAAAAGTGAAAGCCTACACATGGACACTGCTCCAAGGCCTATCAGACCTCTTCAGTTAAGACTCTCTGGTTTTGAAAACTGCCATTACAAAGAAATATTCATAGGAGTGGAAACTGACTATAAAATGTAAAGACTGTTTAACAGGAAAAAAAAGCACTTTCTGCATGAAAATTCAGATGAGACTATTTTGAAACTAAGGTTTCCTCATCTTGGACATGGTGAAAGAATACATAAATAAGCATTTTGAATTATACAATTCATGAGGACATGTTCAGCTTCCAGTAAGATATTCAAAAGTTACAGAAAATGTCAGAGGCAACATGAAATAGCCTCATGAAAATTTACATTTATCTAAAATCAAGTTCACACTTACACAAAATAGGCTTGTGTGAAGAATTAAATCTTTTCGGAAAACCTGGCACAATAACATCTGATCTAGATGTAATACAGTTAGAAAGTTTACCAGACTTCACTTCTGTATCATCATAGCTCATAGAGCTCCAGGAGTGTGGCCTCCTGTATAAAATATCAAGCATTATCTGCTGCTTTGCACCTGTCAGGAGTAACAAATGTCACTTTCAGTATTGATTTAGAAAGCAAAGTTGAGAGAAAAACCTAGCAAAGTTGCTAAAAGTATAGTTTTGGGGGCTGGAGAGATGTCTCATCAGCTAAAGGCACTTGCTTGCAAAGCCTGACAACCTGGGTTTGAATCCCCAGTACTAATGTAAAGCCAGATACAAAACTAACTCCCTGTCTCTCTTTGTCTCCCCCACTCTCTCTCAATAAATAAATAAAAATATTTCAAAAGTATAGCTTTTGATAATTTAACAAGTGAATTATCAGAAAACCTTGAAAAAAATCTTACAATGAGAACTAATGAAGTCCGAACAGGATTGTTGATCCTCTGTTTCTCAGAATGCTCCTTGGGCAGAAGTGGGGTCAAGATGGTGAACCTTGGGCAAAATTCTGAGACCAACAAATCAATCAGAAGGCCCCAGAGGACCTAGTACACAGTATCTGACCAGCCTTTTCAAAGAAGTTTTTCAAGAAGTTGTGACCTAAGCACTGTCACAATAAACCCAGGGACACAAGAACTAGGTTACCAGGGAAAGTTACCAGAAAGAGAGAAATTGATCTCCTGGAGTGTGACCTGAGTGACAGCCCCGAAGACACATTCACAGAGGGGCAAGAGACTAAGGAGTGACCAGCTAGCTGCTAAGACAGAAGTTGTTCTCACACCATTAACACCTTAGTCAAGATCCATTCATGCCAAGCTCTGGAACCTGGGTATAAGCTAGTCAAGCTCCAAGCAAGTCTGTCGTTCGTGCACGGGTCCATGCGAGGAGCTCCTCCTGCGGGAAGGGTGCCCCTGGCCTACAGCCTCGGGTGCAGCTGCTTCTGTGCCTCCCCTGCCAACCAGGTCTCAGAGGTTCCACAAGGTATACCTCACACACCTTCCCTAATGCTGACCCTCAACCCACCAATCACTGTTTCTCATTCTGGGAGGCCACCATCACAGCAGGACCTAACCAATTTTAAAAAAGCATCTTACACTGTGTCAAGATATCACGCCATGCATTGTTCTTTATATGAAATTGACCCAAAGATGCGAGTCTTAGAATTTCTAAGTCTACGTTGCTATTCATCTCTCGCTGTTATCCATCATGCAGCCAGCACTGACCACTGCCAGGTGCTCTGAAGGTCAGACACTGACCACCACCAGCTCACTGAGGACTCATTAGTTCCCAAGAGGAATAGCTTCAGAAATGCTCCAGGCAACTCCAAACATAAGTCTGAAGGCATGACTCAGAATTTCCAGGGGAGCCTGGCTCCCATTTGCCACTATGGTGGCTGGTGGAGCAGGCCTGACAGGAGCAGTGACAACGGGAAGGAAGTGACACTGGCAACATTTAACTTTTCTCAAAAAATTGCATCTTTTTTTTTTTTTTTTTTGAGACATGACCTCTCTTTATAGCTGAGGCTGGCCTTGAACTCAAGATTCTCAACCTCCAAACTGCTGGGGCTATAGGTGTGTGCCACCAGACCTGGCTCAAACCATTATTTGTCTGTCACATCCTATCTCCTGCCCGACTCACCTTATCTAATTCAATCCTCCCAATAACGCAGAGGCTGAATCTGTATTATTGTAATGCAGGTGAGGAAGTGGGACTTAGAACCTGCTTAGTGTGTTTCTTCCATCACACACCTGGAGAGGGTGAAGCTAGGACCCGTCCTCCACCATCAACCTACCAAATGAGGAGTGGTCAGGTTTTCTTTAGCTTGCTCCCTGGGGTGATGAGAGAAACAAGAGAGACACCCCTACTTCTCTTCCTAGTTCCATCTCTGCCACAGCCCCCCCCACGGCATTTATCACATAGTTAACTATCTTTACACCCTTGTTTATTGTCATCCTTCCCATTCGTCCACAAAGGACATAAACGTAAGCATGAGGCTTACCCATCCGTACATCTTCACAGAACCTCACATGCAACTATCATTAGTCATTTTACTAATTCAGTTAGTTCACTCATGACTTTCTAAGTTACATGTGACTTCTGTAATTACATTAAAAAATTCCCAAGTTACAGGAAGAAGGGCCTAAAAGCTTCTAATGCAACATCAAATGCATCTTTAAGACTAAATTTCAGATTTAAAAAAAAATCAATGAAAATGAAGAAAACATCTTGAAGCTCTCTCTAGGAGCTAAGAATTTACATTCTGTCCCTGGGGCTTGTGATTAATGCAAGCTCTGGAGTCAGTAGGACTGTGTGTCAAGGAGACGCAGGCGACGATGAAGGGAGATGCCGGTGCCGGACGTTTTCGTCTGGCCCTCCAGGTGCACTCGGGGTGCCACATCAGCACATACCATGCACACGCACCCAGGAATTTAAGTTCTACAAGGAGAACAGGCTTCAAATTCTCCACCAGTGTCAGGGTAGCCGAGCGGAGACTCACCTCACCCTTCATCACTGCACAAAGCTGCACTGTTAAGAGCAAATTCAGTAATTACCATCAAATCCAGCATACACATGACATAGCTACCCGGGTATTTCTAGTGGCTTCGAAACAAAAACATGATGCTTTTTCTAGCTGGGCATGGTGATGCATGCCTATGCTCCCAGCACTCTGGAGGCAAAGACAGAAGCAGAAAGATGCTGAGCTTGAAGACAGCACAGCCTATACATTGAGTTCCAGGCCAGCCTGGCTTGCTTTAATGTGTCATTCTTTTAAAGTCTAACTTGAAAGTTTCCAGACTAAGCTGAAGCTAATTACAAGGTTTAGGTTTCCTTCTCTGGCAACAGACAGGTTTGCTAAGCTATCTATATACTACCCTGCGGTGGCTGTCTGCACGTTTGTTAAGCTGGCTATACACTACCCCGGGGTGGCTGTCTGCAGGTTTACTAACCTTCTATACTAGCACTTTTCTGAGCAAGAGGAAACTTGTAACTCACCTCCTTGGAATGATGCCATTTTCCAAACTTGTTGTCTGACTTCGAAGCCAGCGGCGTTGATAACTACTGGAAGAGGACGTAGAGGAGCTTGGAGATGGAAAAGGTGTGATCAAAAGGCTGCTTAGGGAGGCTGTGAGGAAGCAAATTAGAAAGTTCAAACACATACACACAAGTCCTTACAGAGTTCCATGATGCAACATTATGGTTATAGTTAATATTACCCTACTGTGCCTTAGAAACGGACTAGATAGCCGAGCACTGTATTGTAATCTCAGCACACAGGTGGCTGAGGCAGGACTGAGTTCCAGGCCAGCCTAGCTCTATAGCAGAATGTTCCGGGCTAGCCTGGGCTACATAGTGAGAGACACCATATCCAAAACAAATAAACAAAAAGTGATAAGTTGGCAAATCTTATGTTGATGTATTTTAACACACACAAAAATGTATATATACACGTCAAGTAAACTAAACTTCCAGATTCTACCAATCATATCCAGCAGGGGGAGACTATCGTTTCTCTCTTCCAAAGATTGCAGAGGAGCTACCTTCCTTCCTCCACCTGTTCCTCACACTCTCACCTGTCCAGGAGCTGCTTGTCCTAAAATGCTTATGTTTTCACACAGAAGAGCTCACACTCAGAATAGGTGTTTTCAGGCTACAGAACTACTGGAAAGGAAAAGGAAGGGCTGGAGATGAGAGCAGATGCTTTCATCAGTGTCTGAGCACACCTGGATGAAAATGGCTGCCTAACTGTACTTCAATGCTAACAAAGTCAGGTACAGGAAAGGGTCAAAAGAACTATATTCTAAAAAGTCCTAATGAAAAGTCTGTATAATACCAGTGATTATTATATATATATATATATATATATATATATATATATATTTTTTTTTTTTTTTTTTTTTTTTTGAAGTAGGATCTCGCTCTAGCCTAGGCTGACCTGGAATTCACTATGTAGTCTCAGGGTGGCCTCAAACTCACAGCGATCCTCCTACCTCTGCCTCCTGAGTGCTGCAATTAAAGGTATGTGCCACCACACCCAGCTCCAGTAATTATTTTGCTAGTTTAAGACTTTATTGTAGCAGGTGGAAGAGTGAAGGGTGAGGGAGAGAAGGAGAGGGAAAGAAAGAAGGAAGGAGATAGAGAGGGTTAATTTCCTATCTATGTTGGACATGAACTCTAGCCTAATTTTGCTTATAACTCAATTTCAAAACTGACATGCCAAGTTAGTCCAGGTTCTGAAAATGAAAGAGTTACAAAAAGCCCAAGACTGTCCCCTTTGGTCTTACATGTAAATGATAGTAATTTAGTCTGGCTTCACATTGTACATTCAGCCTGGGGATGTACGCACTCAGTGTACACTCAGCCTGGGGATGTACATCCTCAGTGCATGCTCAGCCTGGGGATGTACATGCTTGTGCACACTCAGCCTGGGGATGTACAACCTCAGTGCACGCTCGGCCTGGGGATGTATGTGCTCAGTGCACACTCAGCCTGAGGATGTACACGCTCAGTACACACTCAGTCTGGGGATGTACATGCTCAGTACACACTCAGCCTCGGGATGTACACTCTCAGTGCACACTCAGCCTAGGGATGTATGTGTTTAATGCACACTCAGCCTGGGGATGTATGTTCTCAAAGGCAGGGAGGGAGGGAAGGAGGGAAAGAAAGAAGAAGGGAAAAAGGAAGGAGGGAGGGAAGGAGAGGGGGAAGAAGAGCAGGAAGAAGAGCTGAAGCACCGTCTGTTTTCTACTTCCCCAACTCTGCATCATGAGTTGGCTGTGGCATTAGTTACCTGATCGGGCAATGCCACTGTCCCCGTCTTCGTTCTGTCCTCGGCTGGGCATATCGACTGGTGTGCTGTGCGCTAAGATGAAGGAACCAGGAAGACATCATTAGGCTCTCCAAAGACAGGAAGGTTTTAAAATGACCGCAGTAATTTTTACATCTCAAAGAAGGCTACTGTATTGATGATTAGCCTAAGTACATAATAGAGAGATTATGTAGAAAGCAAAATTAAATACATAAAAAGATATTAAGAGGAAGAAACAAAGTGAAGAAACCATTTGTCTCTAAACCATTTATTCTACTGGCTGTTTTTGAATGATGGTCATTCTTAAAAAAGCACTGCGCGCGTACATGCACACGGGCGCACACACACAAACACAAACACAAACACACACACACACACATATATCAAAATGTTCATGCAGCTAATAGAGTTAACATGCTAAGGTGGGTATGATGTTTAGTCATTTTCCTTGTTAGTATTTAAACAGCATGGTATTTTCAAAATACTTTATAATTAATTTACTTCAGCAATAGCTTTAGGCAACTTAGGGAGAGAAATAGTTGTCGACCATTTCATAAATTCAAAAACAATGTTTCACTATTTATAACTATCTTTCTTGGCAGATAAAAAACCACATTCATTTGCTAACACTTCTTTCTCTGCTTCTTTTTAGTATATATACATACATACATATACATATATATATATATATATATATATATATATATATATATATATATATATATATATATATATACATAGTATTATTGTAGTTCCCGAGAAAACCTCCAATCCAGGCATGAACTTTAGAAAATACACTTAAGTACCCTAGACTCCTAGCAGTGTTTCCAGAGTGACCCAAGAAGCTTATTTACCGAGCTAGAAGGCAGACGAAAAGTTACTTTAGTAAGTATGGACAAGAAGCCCAGTTCCCTGGCTGAATATTATTTTGCCAGATATTGTTTGAAAGATGTTTACTTTCAAATTTTAAAGACAGTATATAAACATGTTATCCTCACTCTAAGTAGGTGGAAGGGTGTCAGATAACTGTGGCTCTTGGCATATTTCCAGCTGCAAAAAGGGATGGAACAAAAACTACTATCTGTCATACTCACACCTTAAATGTTAGTAAGGAAGTTCCCACACATGTCAGTCATACCAAGACCACAGCAGACATTTCATAGCCTTTGCCGGCAAGGCCAGTTAAGTCTCAGAACATACACACCATCAAGATGACCACACCTGTGAGGAATCTAGAAATCGCATTATACACTTGAATGGATTAATGAATGTGTGCGAGAGAGAGACAGAGAGAAAGAGAGAGAGAGCTTCCATGCACTCATTAGAGTGATTTTTTAGAGACTCCATGCAGATAAGGATGCAAGTGACTGGATGGACGAGAGATCCCATGGCAGAGGGAAGCAGTGCCCAGCAGCAGGAGAGGCCTGGGGAATCAGAAGTATGAATCCTCTTAGAAACACTAAGGGCTCGCTTGGCTCACATCAGTATACACTGGGCTACGAGAGAGAAACTTACAACAGAAGTTCATGGGGGATTCTTAAGACAGCATGAATTGAGCTGCATTTGAAACTAGTATCTCTGACCACAAGAGCCCCTTGGGTTTCCGAGAAGAATAACCAGGATGTTAATCATTGTGTGTGCCTGGCTCCCACTGTACTCAGCATTCCACACAAACCTGCGAAGAAAGAAGCGCTGCGGGTGAGCCGGAGCCGTCCTCCTTCAGACACCCCCGGCAGGAGCTTGCTGCAGGCCTGCAGCAGTCCTAGAGCAGAGACACGTGGGGACAGCAACGGACACGCACAGAAATAAACACAGATTAAGGATGACGCAAAACCAGACCAAGGCAGCACACCAACTCAAAAGCAGCAGAACCCGATGGCACCATGCCTCTCAGGGTAAGGCTGCCCGCACAGCTCCTCTTACCTAGGTTACTCCCAGTACGCCAGGGGCCCACGTTATTCTGATTTGTGTTCAGCTTTCCAATATGGGGATCCTGGTTGATATATTCAAAGCTGTCTTGCAAGCTGAATCCAGACAGGAGGAGGGAGGGAAGGAGGAAGAGAGAGGAGAAAAACATCAAGAAGCTAATCAAGCTGTTTTCTAGTAGGTTCCTAAATACAGGCAACAACTAGTCACTAGATTTTTTTTTTTTTTCGAGGTAGGGTCTCGCTCTAGTCCAGGCTGACCTGGAATTCACTATGCAGTCTCAGGGTGGCCTTGAACTCATGGCGATCCTCCTACCTCTGCCTCCCGAGTGCTGGGATTAAAGGCGTGTGCCACCACGCCCGGCTTTATTTTTCTTTATATAGTCTCACACCTGCTATAGGAAATTAAATGGGCATTTTGGAAAGAATATGTTGGAGACAAAAGTTTTTCGGAAGAAGAGCAATCCATACACCTACACAACTGCACTCTTAACCATTTCGTCCTCCAAGAAGTGACACAGGACTCTGAGCCATGTTCCCACGAGGACACCTTCCATGTTGCTATACTCACCTCGAAATTTTGCTTTAGCAACTGACACCCAAGATGTTGCTATGCTATTCATTTTGAGAATTTTACACAAACTCTTGAAATTAATTTTAACTCTTGGTTAATATCTATGAATAATTCAGCATTTTTTAGGAGGAAGATACATCAGATATGATTCTCACAGGAGCCTGACTTCACAACTTCTGAAATGTTAGAATAACCATAAAAATGTGAGGGAAGCAGATTCTTATATATTATTTTAGCAAGAAACTAATTAAGACTTTGAGGATAACACAGTATAATGAAGCCCAGGCTGACCTGGAATTTACTATGTCGTCTCAGGGTGGCCTTGAACTCATGGTGATCCGCCTACCTCTGCCTCCCGAGTGCTGGGATTAAAGGCGTGCGCCACCACGCTCGGCTCAAAATAATTTTTAATTGAATCTGGGCTCAATGTTTTATTAGAGGAAAGTTACTGTGCTATCTAGGCAATGCCAAGTGCCTGAAAAAGCCATAAAAATAACCATTGTACACGTGTGGCAGTGCATGCCTAGAGTCTCAGCACGCAGGAAGCAGAGACAGGATTTTATTTTAAAATATACTGAGCATGATGGTTCATATAGGCAATCCCAGCACTCACGAGGCTTCAGGAGACGGTCCACAGGCTTGAGGCCAGCATGGCTTAGTGCATGTGAGGTCATTCTAGGCTACACGGCAAATTTGAGGCCAGCCTGGGCTACATCATGTGTTATAGGCCAGCCTGGGCTAAAAAGTGAACCTTCGTCTCAAAATACAAACAAATAAATGTATACCAAGTATTTCTGTTTAAAAGTTCTCAATGTCTAAAGAGGTGCACCTCAATGGAGTTTGAGTCAAACATTTCATCTTTCTTCATCTACATCGACGTGTAAAGGAAGGCGAAAAATCAAGAATGAAAATAAAGACTGTGTGGCTATGTATGTATCAGAAACCATCTGAAGAAGTCAGAGGCCCTTCACCACGTGCTGCTACTAGAAAATCTAAAATCTTCTGTCGATCTGGGGTTGCCTTCTCATTTCAAAAGGTCTGACAGCCTCATGAGCCGCTCTCTCCAGAAGCCCGCAAGCCTGGGAGGGAGGTGCAGGGCCCCCACTTACTTGTTGGTACTTCCACAGAAGCTGCCCATTCTAGCAGAGAACACTTTACTGATCATCAGTTGTGGAGGAGAACTGAGAACACATAAGAGGGAGAAGGTTTTTGAATGAAGACATTAGTAATTAAGAAATCACCATTCTGCTTCTCCTAACCAGCAGGAAGGGCTGCCTCACCGTATGTAGTGGATCTTTAAGGTGGAGCCTTTGTAACTCATGGCAACCGAGCCGAACATCATCTCCCCCAGCATGTTGACATCAGAAGGTGGTCTTGAGTACTACATGAGAGAAACCGAAGCCAAGGTTAGTGTGCCTGTGTGTGAGGTACAACGTAACTACTTATTAAAGTTACAATTAGTCATCTTACAATCATAATCTATTATGGCGATTGCCTGTTAGTCCACAAAATACTACTAATGTTTCCTATTCATGTTTATATACAACAGTATGCTCACATAGAGCCCACATGTTTGATCAGAATTCCTTTGTAATATTGTTACGAGAGAGAGTACTATTAGCTCTGTTAATGAACTCTAAATATGAAAGAACCAGTTAGTTAAGGCTTCTCTTGGTACTAAGAACATATCCTAAAAAAAATTCGAACAAATGATGAAAAGCGTTCATCTCCAGAAAGCTGGACGCTGCATGTTCTCTCTCGCATGTGGATCCTAGCTAAAATGTTTAGATTTGTATGTGAGTTGGAGTAAAAGTCAGTAGTAGAGGCCAGAAAGCTAGAATGGGGCTGTAAGGGAGGGAGGAGAGAGGAGACTTAAGGAGAGGGTACTGTCTATATGTAACTATATGTAAGGAGATGAGCAGATTGCTGGGTCAGGGGAAGGGACTGAGTAAAGGAAGGGTGGGAGGAGGGTTAATTAAAATTCAAGAGGTTTAGAATAAGTCATATGGAAACCTTCTTCTTTGGATAATGGCACACTCAGAAACCACAGATTGTTGCCAGAAAAATTTCAGTGCCAGGCATGAGATACCTTCCAGTGAGTTGTTGGCCAGGGAGGTTCCTGAGGCCCCCAAAACATTACAGGCCATTGCCAAAGCTCTTGGGTACCCACCAGAACAAGATGTAAGACCCTATGGCTGAAGACCACACAGTCCAGTGAGGGTTTAAGGGAAAAGAGACGAGGAAAGAGTCTCCCTTACAAGCTCAAGAACGTTCCTCACTTTTACTTTCAGGAGTTCATCGACCCCTAAGCTGTCTTAGTCACTTATACCCACATCCACTGTTCTGTGATCTGTGTTTTCTTTGGGGATTAGGCCATATGCCAGTGGTGATTCTCAGCTAGCGAACACTATAAACATGGGTGTGTGTACAACCCAAGTCTTGAAATACAAAGTCCTATGGATTGAGAAGAGTTCCTGGGAATTACCCTAACTTTATATTACCAGTAACACAGGAGGCACGATATTAAATAAGTTAAAAAAAAAAAGTCTGAGAGCTGGAGTGATTGGCACATGCCTGTAATCCCAGAACTAGGGTGGCTGAGGCAGGGGAATTACTAGTTTGGGGCCAGCTGGAGCTGCAGGGTAAGACTCTGCCTCAAAAAAAAATTCTTTTTGTGTTGTTCAATTCCTAAATATTCATTCTCTTTCTCCTCCCTACTGCCTGTGCTGAAAGGTTTGATACATTCCCTTGTAATATTCAATATTTATAAAACGTTTCTTCCCCTCTACCCTCAACAACCCATCTTCCACTGCCACATGTGCATACACCCCGTATAAAGAATGTTACTCCTCCCCTCATACTCAAGCTAGGCCCTATCATTTATTTCTCGAAGGCTTTCTTGCTTTTATTGGTAATTTTTATTTTCGTAGGATGCTAATATACGTTCCAGAATTCTCAAAAGAGTTTTTGCTGCAACACTAGAAAATACAAGAAAACAAGGAAATTGGACCCTTGCAATAGTTCCTCCTCATCGGTCTGTATGACTGTGTCACTTCTGCTTGGTCAAGGCCAACACGCAGGTCACTCCCAGGCAGCACGTCCTACCTGGTACTTTGGGAGCTGCTCCTTAGCATGCTGCAGAGATGCTCCAGAAGACCCCTGGGAGGAGACGCTGCTGCTGCTGCTGTTTCCTTGACAGCACTTGGCTGACATTTTCACAGGGATATCCTCAGCTCTCTGGGGTAAGAGAGGCCGGCAAGGTAAAGGGTTACAAAGTGTATCAGGTGTCATTAATGTGCTCCACACTGAGAACTCCTTTGTCAAACATTCTGGTGCCCAGATTGCCTGCATTGCATTAAAAACCAGCATAATGATGGCAAAACACTTCCTGAGAGTCTAATAATACTCAAGGAAGAAGAATGCTGAGGAAGGGAGCAGGGCAGAAAATACTGGGCTTTATTTATAGATACGAGATTTTATTCTCCTTAAATAATTTACTGTTAGCATTTACATTTAAGTTCCTACTGTAAAATCATGAACCAGACCTGGTCTCTGGTTTAGGTTTTCTGAAGATATTTAATACTATGTAGTCATAGCCTATGAAACGGATGATGAGAAAGATGAGAGTTAAATTTTCACCAAACAAATGGAACTCAAAAAACAAAGTTATTAATGGACAGATGGGGATTGCAAGGGTGGTTTGTTTATAATTTATTTTTGACAATTTTTAAACATATTCATTTATTAAATTTGGCTTTTTTTCAAAAAAATGAGAAAGATAAAAATGTATAAAAACACTAAATACAAGGTTATAATTTTGGTATGAAAGAAATCTCTTTATGGAAAGTACAAGACTTTTATGTAATGCATTTCTTAGAAATAGGGGTCTTTAGTATAGAGAATGTTATCTACTATAAATTTTAAAAACTTCTTTATTTATTTCTGATTTATTTATTTTTGAGATAGGATCTCATAGCCCAGGCTGGCTTGAAACTCTGTTGGTAGCCCAGACTGGCCTTGAACTTGAGATCCCCCAGCCTTCGCCTCCTGAGTCCAAGTGCTGGGATTACAGGCAAACACTACCTCTGCCAATATCCTCAGTGCTGGGAGATGAACCCATCATCTGCCAAACCTGCGCCATCCTTGCCAGATTTGAGCAAGACCTGGTCTCTGGTTTTGGTTTTTGGAAGACACTTAGTACTATGTAGGGGTTCAGTAGAGAAGACTCAGGAAAATGGTGTAAGTCATTCGTCATAATGTAGAATAAACTTAAAGATGTTCAAGGGACAGACTTGAGGGGAAACTCCATGATGACCAGAAAAACAATGACAGGAGCTTTCAGAGGATGGATATCACCTCCTGGCCAATATTGGATGAACAACAGCGACAGAAGAGTGTGCCCTATTTTTGACAATTTCATGCATGAATATAGTGTCTTTTGATGACCTTCATCCCCTCCCATTGCCTTCTCTTTTCCCCACCCCCTCCTGCTGAACTCCAGCTTCTTCCTAACTAGCAATCCTTTCACTTGCTTTGGGGGGGTATTTGTGAGTGGCCCTAAGAGTTTTACTAGGGTTGCTTGCATGAACAGGAGAGGGGGTAAGTCTTGTCTTTTCAATGACATATTTCTAGAACTCCTTTCAACTGCAATAGGAAAAAAAACCCACAAGGCTGAAGTTGTAAAAGATGAAGCTGAACCCCTGAAACAAGAGCTCCCATGAACTACAGAGCATGTGACGAGAACATGGTCTTTAAAGGTCAGATTCCCTGGAGAGTGGTCACTGCTCCTGTTTATCACAACGACACGAAGGAATAAAGATGTCATAGTCCAGAACATTCCACAGAAGCTTCCTGCAGTCTGTGGAGAATGGTTTCTAGCTGAGTCTCCTTTGCAGTTTGGAAACCATGAATGCAAACGCAGCTCATCTAATCTTCAATGTGACAGTCACACTGTGGGCTAAGGGAAATGCCTGTGGTCATGTGCGGACATGAACTCACGGGATTTTGTGCCTGCCAAGGGGACCGGCCTGAGTATAGATAGAAAATGGGGAAAGAATGTAAGGAAACACAAAAGCTGCTGGTCCACGGCAGTCACTCCAGGAATGAAGGCATTCCAAGCTTCCTTGGGTTAATCCCACACCCAGCATTCCCTCAACACCCTCTTCAGCTCCAGCTGTTACTTAATACCACTTAAGCCAGACACACAGCCCCTCAGAGGGCCCAAAGCTGTCAACAGGAAGTTCCACCTGCTTTTGGGCTGCTGAACCCTCTGGCTGGAATGAAGTGCTCTGAGCAATCTGTAACTGCAGACAGCACAGGGCACAGTGAATGACAACACTGGGTTCTCCTGTCATCTTTGGCCGCTACAAATGTCCCTGAACCCACGCTGTTTTTTCAGTCAAATGAGAGCTTCTAAGAAAACCTGCTCAGGGATGCAGCTCACTGTGAGCGCATCGCCCCTCTACCTGCACCACCAGTGTGAAGGGAGGAAGCTATCCTGCTCTGGGGTGCCAGTCCCCATGAGCGCCATCTCCCCTCTACCTGCCCCCACCAGCAGCAGCTCCCATGATAGACGAAAGCACACAACTGAACCATCTGATGAGGCTCAGAACACTGAGGCCAGCACAAGCACTATCCAGCAATTCAGTGTCAGGTGCTGGCTCCCCTAGGCCTCTGGGCCCATCTACCACAGGAGCCACTAAATCACCTGAGACTTCTCAGCGGTCTCCTCCACCCACCTCCCAAGTAGTGATTGGCTCCTGGCAGAATTCCACTGTAAATACTGTGGGGTCCGCCCAGCTTAACTGCTTCCAACCAAACACTTCCTTCCTGTGAAAAACCGATTCTTATCAAAAACTGGAAAACAGTCCCTTGGCCTTGATGGGACAAAGGCCGTGTTATGAACTGTTCCTTTCCTTTGCCATACATTCTGCAAAACTGCCAGAATTGGTCAATATGGGTAGCAAGTGACTGAACACAAATAAGTAGAGAGATATTTTATATATATATATATTTACATATATATTTATATGAACGAATATGAACAAATAGCAAAATGAAAGGGAAAGGTCTAATGGTGACAGGTTGGAAGTACTCTAGACTGATATCCTGAAAGACGGGAGGCTCTCAGACACATCACCTCACCTTCTGAGGCCAGGAGCTGCTGTCTTCACTCTACGACCTCCAATCCTTCCCACCCACCCCACCCCCAACCCATCCTTACTCCCAACTCCCCCACACACACACACCAAACAAGGGAAACAAGTGCAAAGCTTCTTGGTGAGAGGGGCTGAGTGAAGGTGACAATGCCTGCCTGCACAGTGCTGAGGAGGCTCTTCTGACTCAGTGCTATAAATTAACATATAATTTGCAGCAAGAACACAGGACAACCAAAATCTATCAACAAGACAATAGCAGACTCCTGGCTGGAGATGAACCACCCCTCACACATCAGCTAGGGCCCAGGTGAAACCTCTGAGGAAGTGGACAGAGAAGCAAGAGTGCTGCTTCCACAGGGAGCCCCACAACCTGGGCCAGGTGATGGAGACAGACACCGAGGACACTCAAAATGCACCAAAGCAGAAATCCAGAAGAAGAGCTCAACACTAAAGAATACTTAAAACACACCCACCATGGCTCAGGCAATTCTGTGGAAGAGGGGGCAGAAAGATTGTAAGAGCCACGGTGGGGGGAACATCCGAGGCATCTCTCTTCCTCTAGGACTGCCTGCTGCCCTCACAATTTATAACCCACACCCCTACGGTGAACAACAGCAATTCCAGGAAGGAGGGCTCTCAGTGGAGAGGGAGCAGGGAGGAACCACCACATGATGTGTCCATACAAAGTTTCTACTTAATAAAATAAAAAATACATAATTTGGTGGTTTTGGTCTTTTGAGATAGGGTCTCTTCTATGTAGCCCAGCCTGGCCTCAAACTCATCATTCTCCTGCTTCAGCGCACCTAGTGCAGGTATGGACCAGCACACCCTGCTTTGTGATATCTTTAATGTCTATGAGAAACAATGGGCAGGATGCCATGTTAACTCCCTTTGGGCAAACAGGCTAGCACTTCATGAACTTCAGAGTTCTGTTTTCTAAGTGTGTCTGATGCACACACTTGGCCTCCAAATCACACGCCTTTCATGGTACTGACGGTCCACTGTGTGTGCGTGTCACGGTCACTTGCTAAGCATTTCACCTGTGTTTATTAATGGACGTGCACATGCCTACTGGGGACCAGGGTTTGCTCATACTTTTTCTGACACATTCACGGCACCTACAATGCAGCTCAGAGAAGAGAGGTAACCATAGGGGTGGGTCAACGCCACCAGCATGTCATACCTGTGCAGCCACCTCCTCCGTCCTGTGAACGGCTCTGGAATCAAACAAGACTTGTCGGCCTCTCCTCTCACAGTCCTGGTACACAATCAGGCGGATGTCACTCAGGTCAGACTCTGAACATGACCAGCTGGGAATTCCAAAGGGAGAGAAGTTATAAATACTGCGGTTTCTCACCAAAAGGTGGGAAGCCTAAATCATACATGAGAAATCACTGGAAAGGAAGCTTTGACTTCCGAAGCCAGTGTGGGCACAAGGGGCATCAGAAATCACAAGGACACAGAGTGAGATAAAGTGGGGTGTCTGGGTTCTGGGGAAAGCGCATCAAAATTAGAAGAGTACTTGAGTTTCTGGAACGCCAGGAATGGGACCCACGTGAAGCAAGAGCCTTCTCCAGGCCACCCACTTTCAGGCACACTGAGAAGAGTCACAGGTCCCAGGCACGATTCCTTTCCCCTAGAATGTCCTACTGTTATACAGATACTCTGACATGACACCTGAGCTGACAACCTTGTGATGGTGACACAACACCTGAGCTGACAACCTCCTGATGGTGACACAGCACATGAGCTGACAACCTTGTGATGGTGACCACAGCATCTTAGCTGACAACCTTGTGATTGTGACTCAGCATCTGAGTTGACAACCTCATGATGGTGACACACACCTGAGCTGACAACCTTGTGATGGTGACAACACCAGAACTGACAACCTCATGATGGTGACACACACAGCATCAAAACTGACAACCTCATGATGGTGACACAGCACCTGAACTGACAACCTCGTGATGGTGACACAGGACCTGAGCTGACAGCCACGTGATGGTGACACAGCACCTGAGTTGACAACCTCATGATGATGACACACACCTGAGCTGACAACCTTGTGATGGTGACACAACACCGGAACTGACAACCTCGTGATGGTGACACACACAGCATCAAAACTGACAACCTCATGATGGTGACACACACCTGAGCTGACAACCTCGTGATGGTGACACAACACCAGAACTGACAACCTCATGATGGTGACACACACAGCATCAAAACTGACAACCTCATGATGGTGACACAGCACCTGAACTGACAACCTCGTGATGGTGACACAGGACCTGAGCTGACAGCCATGTGATGGTGACACAGCACCTGAGTTGACAACCTCATGATGATGACACACACCTGAGCTGACAACCTTGTGATGGTGACACAACACTGGAACTGACAACCTCGTGATGGTGACACACACAGCATCAAAACTGACAACCTCATGATGGTGACACACACCTGAGCTGACAACCTCGTGATGGTGACACAACACCAGAACTGACAACCTCATGATGGTGACACACACAGCATCAAAACTGACAACCTCATGATGGTGACACAGCACCTGA
>PVHP010014890.1:0-38554 GCA_004024765.1 Zapus hudsonius
CCTTCATGAGTTTAATGGTACTGTCCTTCAGGTCTGTTATGTATAGGATTATGTCATCTGCAAAAAGGAATAGTTTCACTTCTTCCTTTCCAATTTGTATCTCTTTTATGCCTTTCTCTTGTCTTATTACTTGGGCTAGGACCCATTCATTGTTTAGTAGCTTACTGTTCAGTCCCCAAAAGTTGGTTTACTTTCTGTTGTTTATCCAGTTGTTAATTTCCAGCTTCTATGTATTATTGTCTGATATGATTAATGGGCCTAGGTCAATCTTGTATTTATTGAAGCCATTGTTATGTCCAAAATAACTTTGGACACATAACTTTGGAGAAGGCTCTGTGTCTGTTCACCTTTGGAGAAGGCTCTGTGATCTGCTGAGAATGTATATTCTGTTGTCTTGGAATTGGAATGTTCTGTAGAAGTCTGTTAGGTCTATTTGATCTCTGGTGTTATGATCTGTTATTTCCCTGTTGATCTTCTGTTTGGTTGACCTGTCTAAAGGTAATAGTGGTGAATTAAATTCTTTTACCAGGACGGAATTAGTTTATTTCTCTTTTGTTTTTCAGTAAGTAATGCTTTTTGAAATGTGGTTCACCTGTATTTCTTCATATATATTTATGATAGTGATATCCTCTTGTAGGATTGTTCCCTTGATAACTAAGAAGTTTCCTTCATTGTCCTTTTTGATTACTTTTGGTTTAAAGTCCATTTTGTCAAATATAAATGTAGGCACACCCACTTATTATTTTTTATTTGTTTGCTTGAAAAATAGTTCGCCATAATTTCACCCTGAGAAGATTTCTGTTTTCAGAGGTGAGGTGAATTTTTTGAAGACACCAGAAGGAAGAGTTTATTTTTCTGATCTATCTTGTTATCACATATCTTTTTATGGAGTTGAGTTTGTTAATATTTAAAGTTATAATTTTGAGGTTTGTGTTAAACCCCTGCCATGGTGGAGGATTTATGGTGGTTGATGCCTTTTATTTTATTATGAGTGCACTAATTTAGGTAACTGTGCTCATCCTCTATTGAACTCATGAGTTTGGTTATTCAACTCTTTTGTGTGTAATATCTCCTGCAGTATCATCTGAAGATTTGGCTTTGTGTTCATATAATTTTACAGTTCACTTTTGTCATAGATTTTCCTTTCTCCATCTATTGCAGGTGATGCTTTTTCCAGGTACAATATGATGGGTTGGAAGCCATAATTTTTTAGGCCTTGAAGAGCATTTTTCCAGGCCCTTCTGTCCTTCATGGTTTCTAATGAGAAATCTGAGGTAACTCTGCTGGCGTTGCCTTTATATGTGATGAGTTGTTACGCACATTCTGCTTTTAGCACTCTCTCTTTGCTCTTTTATGTTTACCATCTTAACTAAGATGTGTCTTGGAGAGTTGCTTCTTTGGTCCTATCTGTCTAGTTCAATGGCTTCTCTTGTATCCAGACCTCCTTCTCTTTTCTTGCAAGAATGTGACTATTTTCTTCAATAACTTTGTTGAATATGTTTTCTATGCCTTTGACCTGTATTTCTTCCCTGTCTGGTATCCCCATGATCCTGATATTTGGTCTCTTTAGGGTATCCCACAGTTCCCTCATATTTTGTTCATATACTATTTTGAATTTATTGAAGTTTTTAAATCCCTTGTTTATTTCTTTAGTCTTGTTTCCAAGGTCTGAGATGCTATACTTTGGTTACTAACTCTAGGATTGTGAAATTCTACAGAGGCTTTTAATAGCTGTTTGATATTTATTGTCTATTTTTCTTCATAATCTCCATCTTTCTTGAGTTCCAATTTCAAGTATAGTTTTGTTTTTCTTAATGTTTCCTGGAATTTATTCTTGTATTTCATTTTGTCCTCATTGAACTTATTCAGCTGGTTATTTAGCTTATCCTTTGTTGCCTCACCCTCAGTTCACTTATTGCTCTTTTGAAGTCATTCTTATTTTCCTCAATTAAGTTATATCTGATGGTGAAGTTTGTGTAATTGAGTTCCAATTCATTTATGTGTTTTTGACTGTTTCCAGCTCAGCCAGTATAAGTCAGAGTCTCATTATAATTATGTTTTGAGGTTATTTTATTGTCTTTTTGAGATTGTAATTGTTAATTCCTCTACATATTCAGTGGCAACTCCCATTGTTGGACTAGGGGGGTGTTGGTGGGAGACTCCTGGATTGATATTTTTATTTATTTATTTATTTATTTATTTATTTATTTATTTATTTATTTATTTATTTATTTTTATTTATCTATTTGTATTAGATTCTTCCCATTTCTTGATAAAGGTCTAATTTTCTTAATAAGGGAGCCAATATAGGACCTTGTAGTGTGTTCAGTGAATGCTCTGTTTTGGGGTTCCAGTTGGATGGAGATAGCATTGTATCCACAAGTATGTGAGTTGCAGAGATTATGGGAGCACCAGCAGTTCTGGGATGATGGCTGATATGTAAGTTGCTTTGGAGGTCAGAGACTTTCTCTGGCTGTAGATACCACTGTGTCTTGCCACTGGGCTCAGGGGGTTCCAGAGCAGTACTCCTCTCTCCTCTTCCTCCACCATACCTCAGCTGGATGGGCTGCAGAGGTCACCATGATATACTCCTAGCAGGTACCTGCTGAATAATTTTGCTCTGTATTTGAGGTATGTTTTTTACTTTGTGAAGCTAGTGTGAGTGGCAATTCCCCTCTCTATTGTTTCTTATCCTAGCTCAGGTGGTTGGGTTTATAACTCTTCTTTGCCAAACCTTAGAGCTGTAGCTGGGGCCTCCCTACCCTCAGCACTGACTTCTTGGTGCAAGGAACCATCCCCCCCAGGAAGCTGGGTCCCCATGTGGAATCTTCCCTGCCCTCAGCAAACTGGATCCCCAGGGGAAAAGCTTCCCAACCTCAGAGAGCTATCTTCCCAGCACAAGGTTCCCAGTGTTCAGCAAGCTGCATTCCTGGTTGGAAACCTTTCTGCCTTCAGCTAGCTGGATCCCCAGGTGAAAGACTTCCTACCCTCAGAGCTGGATTCCTGGTGCAAGTTTCCAGGCCTTCAGCAAGCTGCCCTTCTGCTCTTTTTGAGACGGTGTCTCATGTAGCCTAGAGTAGCTACAAACTTAGAGTATCTGAGCGAGGGTTTGAACTCCTAATCTTTCTAGTTCTATTTAGCAAATTCCAGTATCCAGACATGATTACCTCTTCTAATATAAGTTATACAAATCATAGTAGAACAGAAAGAGACAGGAAGGAGGAACTAACTAGGATCAAGAAAGCAGGAGGAAGAAAGAGAGAAAGGGAAGGACTAGAAAGAGAGGAAGGAATTGGAAAAAAGTATGTGGAAAATAGATGTTATTTAAACCAAACTGACCATGGACTTCCTCAGCTTTATATTTTCATTGAAATTGTATTTTTTTCCTGAAGCCTCAAGAAATATTCAGTCTCTATAAACATTAAAGATGTATTTATCCCAACAGGAAGTTTCAAAGTCTAGCATTTCTTTGCTTAAATTGGTTGGGTATATGCACATCCTTTTGTGTTTGATACACTGTATAATTTTTTAAAGGTTATAATAATTTATCACCACCGTAATGTATAAAATCGAGCATCAAAGAATTTATAAGGAAGATTTTAGCAATTTTAGAATAAAATATCATTACATGTATTTTGAGCAGCAGTTACTCATCAACAACAAATTTCAAAACAAGAATTCACTGTGTCACATCCTTGGAAAACTGATGCCATTGTCACCCAGTAGGAAGAACACTTACCTGAAGGATATCTTATGGCACCTAATTTTAGGAGACAAAATTGATCAGAGAAAAAACCCAAATAATACAAATAAGATGAATCTCATAACTTCCTGAATCTCATAAGGGTGGAATTAGTGAGGAAGATGTGGGGAGGAGGAATTTGGGGACATAGGTTTATAAAGGGTAAGATGCTGCAGCTCACTACTGGTCCTCTGCCTCCAGTTTAACTTGTTTCCCACACTGGAAAATGCTGACTTTCGTTCAAAAGCCATTCACCATACAGAAACAGCTTGGATGCTTTCAGCTGTCATGTTAACTCAGCTGAACTGTCATTTACTGAAATCCTTGCAAATTCACTTTGTATTGAGCTGGTAACATCTGACTAATTTCTACTAATATCACAGAGCAGCTATAACCACTTTTGCAGAGCACATTAGCCCTGTTTAAGTGGCATCATAAATAATAAATTCAAACTGCTGGGAATTGGCTTGTATCCTATATTGCTTTTTGACATGTTCTTGTAGTTCAGTATATATCATTTCTCACTAATGATTTTGCTAAACCCAGAGGGTTTTGTCTGTTACTTTTACCTCTCAACATATATTTTAAAGAAATAATACATAAGATAAGATGCTCTCTTTTCTTATTCTTCTCACTTCCAATCTTAACTCCCAGATATAAAAATGTGTAATTAGTCGATATTTCTCTGGCAGTTCATGTGAACAGTGTTGGGCTGATTTTTCAAATCTAATTCATACTATTCCCATTCTGTTGCTTTGGGGAACATATAAGGCTTATCACTGATGTCCAGGAAACTCTGTTTTCTCAAGTAGGAGCATTCTTGGTATGCTTTTCTGGGGCCTTGCATAGTGAAACATGACCCTTCTTCCTGGGAATGGCCAATAATGCACTGTTTTCACTTCCAATCATTACCATATCGTTTGTTGTTGCTATATGTGAATAAAACTAAAATTTAAGTACACTATAGAGCAGCAACTCATATGATTTGCCTAACCTGAAATATCAGTCACTAATTTAAGGAAATGCTTCTTTTCTTTTTTTTTTATAATTGCTAAGTCAAAGTGGTGAAGAGTCAGGATGGAAAAACAAATTAGAATATTTCCCCAACTGAAGCTAAGCACTCTTCCCTTTCCATTTGAAAACAAGAGCCTCTAACTGTTGAGCCATCCCCCAAGGCTCTTCAGTTTTCTTTGAAATATGAAGGAGATGGGGAAATGGGTGTCTCTAGAAGGTGAATGAACCTAGCATCTTCTTAGTTGTTCTTGCTAAGTATCTGTTTTTGTTAATATTTTTCATATAACAGGAAACTTTCAGGTTTGGCTTGACCTCACAGCATCTCAGAAGCTCAATCTCCAATCTGCAGAGGGGTTATTTCCCAAAGTTATAAGGAACTATACTCTTTCCTCAAATACTATTTTTTTAAATATGAGACTTTTTAAAGATATAGCCTTACTTGGGCTATTGATAATATCAATAAAAATGTTTTGGAAGAATTTTGGTATAATTTCACACAGTTTTTATTTTCTTAAGATGGATTGTTCACACGGAAAATGATTAAGTCTGCATACATTTCCCATTTCAGTTTTGACAGGATTAATTTATGTCAGCAGGAAATACTAAGACCACATGAGAAGGCAGTAGCAGTGAAAAGAATTTTCCTTAATTAATTTTCTCTTTCCTCTACTTGGCACTATCTCTGGAAGTCACTGCATAACTTACAGGCAAAGCATTTGAGAAGTGGCCCTTCTTGCCAAATTTGGATGCAAGAGGTGGTAGCATCTATTCAAATAGGAATTATATTCTATGCCTTGTTGATTTTCCTAAACACCTTCTTCCTTTGTGTATATGGTTCAGGTGCACAAATATGTGGTTTATGTGTTCATAAATGCATAAATATGTAGATGTGAAGGTTCTTACGTTCATGTACAGGTGGAGGACACAGGGTCATCTTCCACAGTTGCTCTTTATGTACTTTTTTTTTTGGTGAGACAAGGTATCTCACAGCCTAGAACTCATCAATTCAGCAAGAAAAGCTACCCATTGAAAAACATGAAAATCTGCCTGTTTTCTTGTCTCCAATGCTTGTATGGAAGGCTTGCATAACCATGCCTGGCATTTTATAAAGGTGTAATATCTGAGGATATGAGGATCTGAACACATATCTTCATGATGGCAGGGTGAGCACTTCACCTCCATGCCTTCCTGTCATTTCCCAGGCTCACTGTACTGATTATCCTCCTTTCCTTATTCACATGTGGTTTTACCTATTGTGATGGTCAAGTTTTGTTGTCAACTTGATGTATTTAGCAATCTACAGGTGTTCCTCTTGGTAGGTCTCTGAATCCAGGAAGGATTAACTGAAGGAGGATCTCCTTCCTTCAGAATGAGCTCTTCCCCTAAAGTCTCCAGGAGGAAGTCTTAGCTTCCATTTCAATGGGATGTTTTTTTTTTGTGCCTCCTGGCAAAAGCCCTCTCCTCTCTAGAACCAAATGTTGCAGGAACAGGAAGCAAAATGGGTCATTTGGGATGATGTCAAGTATTTGCCATTCTGATTTTTAGCCCTCTCTTCCTCCCATCTGGCAGCCAGTGCTGCTGCAGGCTAAATGCCTTCACTTGTGTGCACCTGTCCTGCTTGGCTATCCTTTGTGAGCACTGGAACCAAGTCTCCTCAGCCTTCCAGCATTGACTGAAGAGCAATGTGCACAGAAGAACAGAGGCTCTCCAGGAATCCTCCAGGCTAGATTGGAACTACTGAGGCATCCAGTCACCAGAACACAGCAGCTATTGGTTCCTTGACACTTGAGCCTCTCGATTGCTATTGTTGGACTGCCCATAAACTCATTCAAAAAATCCCCTTTTAATGAAATTCATTCTCTTGGTTCTATTTCCCTAGAGACCACTGACTAATACGCCCATTTAGACTTTTAGATTTATTTTTTTTCCTGACTAGACTCATGAGAGAACATAGGGAATGAAGAAAATAGAAGATTTTCTTTTGTGCTGCTGAATGAAGATGACACAAATTGAAAAGTGGAGCTAATATATGGAATATTTAACCTCTATTTTGCTTTCAGTGTCTCAGTGATTTTTTTCCTTTCAATGAATAATTGGGTAGAAAAATTTTGCTTTTTGTTAAAATTATGTATGGAAGCAAAAATGTATATAAATACATGAGCATATATTTATATTAATAAAATATATCTCTCTACCATAATAATAATGATAAAACCTGTCTCTGCCTACTACCATGGTGAGAGAGAATTATCTATAAAAACAGTCCATTATAATTCTGATGTCTCTTTTAATAGAAAAATGGTAATTTCAAATTTCATTCATAATTCTCTCTTATTCATAAATAAACCTTGCTTAGATCTTTATGCAGTATGCTTGAGAACATTATATAACTACTATAATTAGATATTCTAATGTGGGTTAATTTATTCAAATTTTTTTTCTGAAATTGAATACATTGGTACGATGAGCCATAGATCTTTTGCACATTCTCAATTATAGGTTCAACAAATATATAACCTAGAAAGAAATTGTTGAGTCATAGTTTTAATATGTATGTTTCCTCCCAAAGTTCATAGCCAGGGACCTTAGACTCAATGTGATATCATTAGGATATAGAACTTTGAGAAGATAATCTTTGAAGACAGTACCCTTTTGAATGGGATTGATGCCCTTACACTAGGGACAACAGCAACAGGACAGTGTGCCTAACACTGGTAAGGGGAAGCTGGCTAAAGCCACCAACAGCACAGCTCCAAAAAGTTTCCAATACTCAAATTGCTCTCAGCTGGGGATCAAGCATTCAGAATTCATTCATTTGTGGGGGACACCTGAATCAAACCATCACAGATGCCTTATTATTTTTTCTTTTTTATTTTTATTACTTTAATTTCAATCATACTGTTTACTAATAAAGTGACAGTCCTTTTCAGTATTGGCCAGTAGGCTTTCCATTTTTGTTTAAATAAACTTTTTGTTCACATATGTATGTTCTTATTTTTCTTAACTTTTATTCTAATGTATTATATATATGAATTGTATACCTGATCTCATTTGTATGTTGTTAATATTTATCTCCAGTTTGTTGTTTAATTCTGTTTGTAGTATCTAGTTAAAAAATAGGAAATGCCAATTTTAAAGATGATGGATTTATTATTTGCCTTATTTTACTACCTTTTGCTTTTAAATATCATTGAAATATAAATATGACAAGAATGGAAAAATATTTTCCTAAGAGCTGATATTCCTATTTAGGTAAGTAATTTATATGAAAATATATGGCATATATGTACTTACAATTAGTTGATATTTTCTATTATGTAGTCGAACTGCATGCCATTGGCCTATTCATTTATACTCATGACCTGTTTGCATTTTATCCTGCCTCATTTCTTTATAGTAAAGAATGTCAACTGGCAGAGAATAACTGCTGTCTCTTTCTTCAGAAACATGTCAGATATTTCTTAGTTATTTTGTCAGGAATAATTGCACCTTTTCTATTCTTTAAAGTTTTCATGTTTCCATTAAATGTCCATGACTTCAGTGCGTGCATGTATATGTATGGGGGGTAATTAGTATTGTTTACACCTGTTTTGGGGGTATTAGACAAGACAAACAGACTTGTTCCTTTCCTCTTCTATCCTCCTTTAGGAACCAGAGATTTGCTTCTACTGCAAATTAACTATTTCATGAGGAAACCATATTTCCTGAGATTACCTGATATTGCTAACATGGAATGGCTCATCTTTATCAATAAGATACATACCTGAGCAAATTATTCCTGGAATTAAGTGAATTGGGAGAAAGAGATCTTACCATAGCCTGGTGTTGAGTTAGAAGTTATGGATGGATGACCCTGGAGACCAATAAACTGGAAGGTCATCCCTAAACTTTGGACCAGATGTAAGGAAATACGAACGTGGAGACTGAACATTGCATATCTCTTCCAAAAGTGGCTGAGACATCTGTACTTTCCTAGGACAATTCTAAAAGCTTTCTGAACTTCTCCTTGGAGACCACCCCTTTAACTTTTTAAAATATAGATATGAGTGTCTCTAAATCACTGCTTTAAATCAGTTTCTCCTTTGGAAAATGCTCCTCTGAGAGCCAGGAATGAAGGGCATACTTAAAACTGGGACCAGATCAATATGGCCAGCATGATTATGAGCAGAGGTTTTTCCCTGTGGCCTCAGAGTTATCCAAGGAATAAGAAAAGATACAACACCAAGGTATTAATCCAGTCCTAAAGTGGAAACTTTATTCTATAAGTACATTCTATAGAGGAGTAAATGTGGATAAAAGCTACAATGTCAGAATTATAACCAAAAGCAAACGAACATAAGGGAGGAAGATATTGGGTGGAAGGAAATGGGTGCTGGGCGTTTAGAGGGATCAGTGAATTGTAAACTAAGGAGGAAGCAGGAACATTTACAAAAGTAGCTTACCTTCTACAATAGATATGAGGATTAGATGGTGATGGTGTAATTTAAAACACTAACATCAATATAGTGCAATTTGAATATAACTGGATTTAACAGGTATATTAGTTTTGAAACTCAATCTGCTCCCTATCAGGAACCGGTTTTATATATAAAGACAAATCTAAACTTAAGGATGTGGAATAGTACAAGATCCCAGAGTGCTTATATTCACCTCAGAAAGAAGAGAATTTAGAACAGATCATTACACTAAAGTGATAGATTACATAATAAAAGAATCAATTTTCCCAGAAGGGATAGCAATTTGAAATATGAATATACCTTACAACAAAGCTTTGCAAAGTAAAAATAAAAATAGGCAAATCCTCAACTATATTTGAAGACCTCAGCATTTGTTCCATAGAAATTGATGAGAATTAAACAGGTAAATAAGTAGGTAAAGCAGTTGAATGTATTTGAACCAGGTGACATATAATACTCCACAGATAATAGAAAGGTACAAATATTTTCAATTGCTCTTGGGTTTATTAAAAATACATTATAAAAGGAACATTTAAAGATTTGAATTAATTTTTTTCATAGTAGAGCTGACTTATCACATATGGTCAAAAAACAGATATCTGGAAACTTCACAGATTTGTGGAACTTGCACTGTGTAGAAAGACAGTCATAAACTGAAACAGTAAGTATTTTAAATTGAATATAAATGGAAATATGCACATCATAACTTATGGGTTACAGATAAAATAGAGCTTAGTGGAAAATATATAGCATTAAGTATATATTGGAAAGAGAATTATCACACATTATGATTTGTACTTTCCTCTAAAGAAATTTAAAAAAGAATAACATAAACCTAAATCAATCATGGCGTAGGAATGAATTATGTTAAGAGCAGAAATCAAGAAATTTGGAATCAGAAAACAAGACAATACATGTATGTGTGATGGAAAGAAAAATTGTAAGTGTTTAAGAAAAATATACCACTCAGTAGGATGCAGGACAGGAAAGGGCTGAAAGTTAAGAAAGGATGTAATTCCAGGGAAAGTTCTGCCCTCACTGTGACCCTACAGAGAGGTCTAGACTGTAAATTACTCTGAATTTGTGTAGCCACCAGGCATGAGAGCAGCTTCCAAGTCAGATCTCACAACATCAGAGTCTGTGGGGATGGGCACAGAACTGATCAGTTGAATCCAAAGAGCAATTTATCAGTCTGTGTTACATACTTAATATGACTTGTCCTCACTCACAAGGCAAAACCAATAACTTAATGTTTAAAGAAGTTAATTTTACTACAGTGGTGAATACATGTTTTCTGAATCCTCATTTCCAACAACAATGACAGAAAAAATACAAGCTTCTGAATATTCACTGTATTTCCTCCTACACATTGCCTTCTTCCCCCTGGTGAACTCTATAGCAGTTTTGATGTCATTTGTTCATTTCTTTCCTTGCATACATTTGCTGCACCTGCTACAGCCTCAGAAATGCAACACTGAGACATTGTCCCCCTCAGCAATAATACACAAGGGGGAAGGAAAAAAAAAGAGAACGAAAAACCTCTGATGCAGTTCATATCACCCGAACCTATGGACAGATCCAGTATGTGCACCGAGGAAATATCCCAGTGGGTAGGGGACAGAGAGGAGGGAAACGGGGACAACTTCCCAAGATTTGCTCATACAATGCATATACTTATTCATAATAAAGATATTTAAAAAGAAAATGAATTGTCGGGTACTTCTCCAGATGTTGGTTACCACACGGGTCCCTGCCCCCCTACTAAATGAGCCTGTCTCTCTGGCCAGCAGGAGACCTGGCTCAATCAAGGAAAGGTAAGCATGGCGGCTGGACAATCACAGGCAGCTGGGAAAAGTGTCCAAGCAGATCTCAAAACTTTATTTTAGCATGCAACCTTATATACAATCTAGGGATGTGTTGCATTGCCTTATCTCTTACACAAAGGGGGCTCAGTGAACAGGAACACAACTACGAAAAAACTCAGCCAGCAGGAGTAAAACCTATTAGCACTTGTAAACAGGATTTAGGGCTGCCAGCCCCCTGATCCTGGGGGGCACAGGTGTGCTAGGAACAAAGGCATGAGCTACCATGCTCAGGCTCTCATCCACATGCATATTAAAATTTAGCTCTCATATACAGCCAGGCTGGGTCCTACAATGAATAAACAAATAAAATAAAAATAACATCATTCCTTTGTGAGTGGCCTGCTCCCAGATGTTTCTGAATGGTTTAACATTTAAATAATAAAATTAAAGTATCCATTAAAAAAAAATGCAACACTGGTCTATTTCCTTCTCTGAATCACATCTGCCCAGTAGGGCTTCCTTCCCTTACACATCCTCCTCTCTCCTAACATACTTGCCCAGAGGTTTCTACTTGCTCTACTTGCCAATGTGTGTGGTAAATGGGCCCCACACACAGAGCTTCTTCCAGAGGGAAATTCCATACCCCAAGTATGTATGAAATTCATATCTGGAAAGCTAACCTGTTTCTTTTAGAGCCGCATATGTCAATTATGACATAGAGGGTCCTTGGCTGTGACTGTGCAATGTGTACAGACTGAAAGGCTGTGGGCCATCTCCTTGTCCTCTGTTTCCCAGCCTGTGAGAAGCAAAATCAAATGCCTCCTGGAAAGAAGAGTATTCCAGCTGGGAACAGCAGTTCTAGTGCAGAAGAGTGTTGTTTTTAAAGAAAATCTTTCTTTCTATGATTCTGGAAGTGACATTGCCTTTGTCTTCTCCTAGGGTAGCTGCTAGTTGCTACATGGGGGAACCCAACACTTCAAGAGAGGGGAGTGTGAATTGTCATTCAACTGGAAAGAATTAAGCTGCAAACAAATTCAAGATCCTGGGAAATTGTAATGTGTCCCATTTCTCTTTCCTCCAATATTTCAATTAATTAATTAGATTCTTGTTTTTGGAGATAGGTTCCTCCTACAGGTTCTAGCCTTGCTAGGAATTCTCTGTGTATCCTATCCTGACCTTAGAATGAAGGCGATGTTCCAGCCTCAGACTCCCAAATGCAGAATCACAATGCCTGACTTGTTTCTCCTGACCTCATAAAGGAAGTCTAAGTGATTTTGGCGTTAGGATGAAATATCTCATCCTGGAACCTATAACCATAATTAATCCTAACATCCTTTCACATTCTAACTTGCAAGTGTTTTCATCACATGTAAATCAGGGTACACAACCCTTGGAAGTATGTAAATATATTTTTCCTGTTACAATAACTGTACAAGACTCCTTTTCCACATTCACAGATAATTTTTTTTTAATAGTCTGCATCAGGATTCAGGCCATTGACTCAGAATTCTTATGTTATGATACTGTGTATATTTCCTTTGCCTGTTCTAGGAGAATCTCTATATTGCAAATTTTTCTCTTGTGAAGTTTTTCCAGACATTTTCTGTTCTTTTTAGACTAACCAGTTTATTTTCATTTTATTTCCCATAATACTACTTTTGCATAGCATTGTTACGTTTCATTCATAGATCGGTCTAGAAATTTATATTAATATTATATTTTAGTTTTACCTTCTGTAAAATAACTATAGGGTTGACATTAGAAAACCTTTGAAATTAGACTATATGTCCCTAAGGAATAAATGACAGCAATGTTTCTCAGAGCATGGCGGTATACATAGCATACTAGGAAAATTTTAATGAGGGGGCAATACAAAATCACTTGATATGTATATATTCCTTTTTTAAAAATATATTTTTTTATTTATTTGTAAGCAGAGAAAGAGAGAAATGAAAGGGAATATGGGTGTACCAGATATTGCAGAAGAACTCCAGATGCATGTGCTACTTTGTGCATCTAGTTTAAGTGGGTGCTGGGGATCAAACCTGCACCCACAGGCTTTGCAAGCAAGTACCTTTAAAAGTGATGCTATCTTACCAGCTTCAGTTTTATTATTTTAATTGAAATGTTATTTATGAAAAATCATGGGTTTCTAGTAGAAATGTTTTGAATATGATTTAAGACACACCTGGGAATTTCAGATAAATAAGTTAAAGGGCCCATGTTAATAAATTATTGAACTCAATTATTCTGAGAACAGTTCAAACGTTTTTATTACTTCTTAAGAGATAGTCTTTGGTTTGTAAACCAAATAGGCTGTGGGCTAAAATTAGACATTCAGAGCATTAAAAAAAAAACAGAGCTTAAGGTGTTTTATATATGCAGCATGGTATTAGTCTATAATTTTTATTAAGCCTAGCAAACTGTGCCCCTTTATTTTGAACAATATGTATTTTTCTTCCTGGAAATTATTACTAAAACCTTAGTATGCTAATGAAATTGAATATAGACTCAACTGTGATGCATCTAAAAAAATAAAAAAAGCAAAACAAAACTTTTCTAAAATGACCCATGGCTTTTTCAACCTATAGGTGGAAATGACAATGAAAATAACATAAGCATAAAAGTACATATTCTTAGATGTGTCTAGCTTCTCGCTCCCTTCTCTTAATGCCCTTTAACTTCAGGGGAAGCATCTCAGGTAAAGGAGCAGAGAATCAGAAGTTACCTTGTATAAACACACTGTTTTTTTTTTTTCTTTTCTCTTTTTTTTTCTTCACCACTGGAATGACTCACATCCTGATGCCTGAAGCCGTCAATTAGATTTCAATCACTTCTATGAAATCTATGAGGATCATACTATGTAAATGAAAGATTAAGTGAATATCCTGGGGAAAAATGAACAATAAATCAATTGTTATGCTTAAAATTCAAAATCTGTTATAATGTATTCAGTATAATTGCACATGGCCAAGTTGATACAGTGTTTGGTACTGGTAATTACAAGAACACCTATAGAAACATATTAAATAATGTAATATAATTTTAGTCTTAAATGTATCCACTTATTCTTTTAATTTTTCTTGACAATATTTGTAGTGCAACAGTATTTAAATTTTTGATAAAGTAAAATACAGTGTCCAATGGGTGGATTTCCTCTTACTGGTGAATTCATCAAAGCATGCATTGTACCATCTCCTTGAAATTCATGATATGTATTTGATTGGTAAGTCACAGAATGTTCTTTCTTTGGCCAGGACATAACACTTTGCCAACGACCCACTGAACATGTTTAATTCTCTCTGAATCCAAAAGACAGTTATAAATGAAAGAACTTTCCACCTTCACCCCCATGTGATCAGAGACTTTTCAGCACTTATGAATGCCAGAGGCAGGTTCCACACAGGGAAGTGAGGATTCAGTCGGCAGCATGTAGACATTTTTAATTGAGCTCATGGAAGTGCTTGACAGGGTAATGGTCTTAATTGTTCACCACCTCACATAGAAAAGAATTTGCTCAGTAAATAGGAGTCTTTGTTTCCAACCTAATTTAATGGAAACACAGAAAGTATAAGAAAGTAATGTGCCAACTGACACTGGGTATAAAATAAGGCATTTCAGAGACTTTTGTGCAAATGTCCATCAGCTGACATCTGTCAAAGCAAGCTCCTGGGATGGCTTTCAGAGTGTGTCCATTTACCAGCAGTAAACATTTAGGGAGTTTCATTTTCTGAGGAACAGTGTTGGTTTGTTTTGCAGTGCAAGCTTTTGAAATGATCTCCTCTTTCCCAAACCCCAAACTACTCTATAAACTCCAGGCAGCCTCGTCAGACAGTAAAAGGAACAGGTTTTTATGCATATGGATGCCAGTCCTTTAGACTAGCTGAGAGGCAACGGGAGACCATGAGAGACTCATGTTGTACAGCTTGTTGTACTGTAGCTTGGGCAGGGAGTGTGAGGCTTGAGGAGTGTCATTTCCACCAAATGCATAATGTACATGGTCCCCAGCTGCTTTCACTCCACCGGGCCATCTTGTGGGCCTTGGCTACTGCTGGCTAGCCTGATTTCCATCTCAATTTCTCTAAGCTTTATTTAACTGAGAATGTTAAATTACAAAAATTAAATGGATTTGATTATTTTAAATTTGTATGTTTCTTGACAGCTTTATGCACACATATATTATAATTTGATTACATAGGCTTCTTATTACCTTCTATTGTCCCCTTCCTATGATCTATGAATGCCTTCTTCTTGACCCCCAAGACTCTAATGGATAAATAATTTAAAAGAGTGACTGACTCTCCTTTACCATTGGCTACCAGAAGCTCCTGAAGAAGGTCTGAGAAGCCAAAAGCCCCTCCTGAATCTGTGACAGAATAGTGACTGGCCCAGACCTGTGCAGGTAACTACAGCTGCTGTGAGTTCATTAGTGCAATGGTCATAAGTAAACGTGACAAACGATAAAATATAGATGATCAAAATCAATTTCATTGATACATCAGAATCATAAGGCCAAGGTAGGATAGACTACTTACCATGAACTTAACACTAACAATGATCTTAGATATGTATTATCTCATGTATTTCCAACTCTCAACCTCTTAATGTGGTGGGGCTTATTACCCAAATGGAAGTAAGATGAAGAAGAAGCCTCTCCTAGATGATGTAAATCTGCTCAGATCCCACTGATGACGTAGATGTTGTAAAAGCAAAACTCACTTCTAATTATCTGAAAATCCCAAGCCACTCCCCGTACTAAGGTACCATGTGAATCATGAACCCTTGGAATATACAGTAGCTATGAGTTTCACCATATGAACTCATATTTAGGGCAGGTTTTCCTAGAAGCAGGTACTGAAACCAGAATTTCGACACTGATTACTTATGTGTGATTTTGTCCTTGTGGACACTGGGAGAAGAGTCAAAATGTGAGGAGGACAAAGCAGGAAAGAATGAGATTACTGAGGACCAGTGGAGCTCCGACCTGTTGAGGAAGGAATCCTTGTAGGACTATAGAATGTGCCTGAAGACTTGTCACCAGACAATAATTTCCAGCTTGTGGTTTTTCAATCAAGACCCTTGGGTAATTACAAAGACATTATCTTTCCACTGCTGCCAGTCTGCCATTCACTCTGCTTGATAGCATCCCAGGAGCCACTGAAATTCCTCTGGCACAGGTGGCGAGTGTGGGTTTTCTGAAATCTCATCCAATTTCTTTTTTTTTAATCTTTTTTCCTTTCCCCTTCCCTTTTGCTACCAACTCCTTTCCCCCCTGCTTTATTAATTTTTAAAAACATTTTATTTATTAATTTTAAAGCAGAGAGAGAGAGAGAGAGAGAGAGAGAGAGAGAGAGACACCAGGGCCACCACCTGGTGGGTCTGGCTTATGTGGGTCCTGGGGAATTGAACCTTGGGCCTTAGGCACTGGAGGCAAGTGCCTTAACCACTTAGCCATCTCTCCAGCCCCTGCTTTATTAATTTTAACCTTTCGCTTCTTGAAAACTTTTTATTAATCATGTCAAGAGAGCCTCTCTCTCCTGTTTTTCCTCTCTCTCCATATAATCTTCCATATATTCTTCCCCTAAATAATTACTTTGAAGAAGATCTATGTTCCTCTTTAGAGGAATTCTAGCTATTAATATTGTATTCAAGTTCATCCTGGCAGTTTAGTGGATAAGGAAACCAAGGCTTAGGTGGCCCTAAGAATTTGTCTATTGTTACACAACTGAGCAATATGAAAAAAAAAATATATATATATATATGAGGCCTTGATTCTTCCTCACATGAAGGAAGACTGAGTCTCATCTTAGGTTGTATAAACCAAATAGTAAGCAGGACTCCAAGATACAGTGTGGGCTATTTTACTTTCTCTGGCCCCATTTTAGTAAATAGGAAACTGGACAAGAAGATGCTGGAGAAGGGCTGTGTGATAGTTAAATCTGCTGTTAAATGATTACACAAGAAATACAGTCATTCCTCTTGGGCAGATCTATGTTTTTGCTTCCAGGAAGGAATAACTGAAGGAGGAAGACTTTCCTCTAGAGTGAATATTTTCTCCAGAGTGTGCAGCCTTTCTGGTAGTGGGCAATATATAAGGAAGCTCTGAAGGAACAGAGTTCCTTTTCTGCCTGGCCTCCTGTGCTGTTTGCTGGTGAGGGCTTTTACATGGCTGATTTCTCCACTGCTCCAATTCATTTCATTTGAGGACATCTATCCATCCTTCCTCAGGGTTGGGACAGAGATTGAGCAGCCTTCCTCTGTTTCATGAAGAGCAGAAGCTCTCCAGGAATGCTACATGCCTTGAGTACCAGACAGGGACTACTGAGGCATCCATTCATTCATGTGTAATGAGAAGCTATTCAGGTCCTTGACTCTCAAGCCTGCAGACAGCTATTTTTGGACTTCTGGCCATGCACTAATCCAATAAATCCCCTTTTTAATACTAATGCATGTTATCAGTTCTGGTCCTCCAGTGAACTTTGACTAATACAGGACCCTACACAGAGCCTAAACCTCAATTCTATTCACTCACACTTGATCCACAAATCCTTGCATCTTGAGATCCCAGTTTAAAATTTCTTGAGAATTTTGAACACTTTTAAACTCCACCGTCTTTCCATTGAAATTTAAGTTGTATTATTACAATGGTTTTGAAGTACAAGGCTGTAATAAAACAAGGGTTGTCACTAACAAAAACAATTTCATGTAATCTTAAATGCTAAAGAAAAGCCATTTATATAATCTAAGAAATTCTGTTTGCATTTCTGATAATTGATAATCAAATTATGGGATAGAAACTATACATAAAAGCATAGGTTTAAATTTCTCAAAATATGACTGATTGGACCAAGTTCCACAATGCTCTTGCTGAGAAAGAGCAAGACAAGTGTGATGGCAGAGGTGGGTCCCTGCTGCAGTGGTCGGGCATGTCACACGTGTAGAAAGCCATGTGGCTCAGGCTGGAAGGACGGTGGAGTCTTGGAGGAAGTGAGGTAGTGGTAGACAGTCAGTGGCTGCTTTCTATGCACCCCTTTCGGCCAGAGGGCCATCTTTGATGCTTTACAGTTGCCTTCAGAGATAATGGGAGAGGGATGGAGTTTTGTTCTTTCAAAATAGAGCTGCCAGACCCAGATGCCCTTAGCTGCAGAGCATATCCAGCTTCTTAGTAGTTGGATGTGCACTTCCCACACCTCCCATGTTGGCTGCACCCTTCTGCCCTCCGTTCCCCTCTCGGAGCCATTCAGAGGAGTATCAAGTCACTTTCTGAATTTTTTGGCATTCTTGAAAATAAAATTTTAAAACAGATCACTGGTAGCATAGATAATGTTCTCTTTGCTGAACTCTCCAAATTTAGCAAAGAATTGTAAGTATCTTTCTTTTCCACCAGGAAAGTGTATAACAATAGAATGTAAATCTATACATCTGTTTCTTTATGTATATTTTGGGGAACTCTTATATGAAGAGCTGGATAACTGGAGCCATATGCTGCAGGAGAATTTGCAATACAACCCTTCGACAAGAGCATTGCGAATCGAGACATCTGTGTATATATTCATACCTGTGTTCAAACCATGCAGTGCCTCTCAAAGTGATCTTCTCCCTTGAAATTCCTTTGCTATAGATGTTCAGCTATTTTATCTGATATATATTTCAGACATAAACATAAATAATACTTTACATGAATTAAGCTTTAGCTTATTCAGAAGGTTTAGAAATCCCTATATGACCCATCACTCAATATAACCCTACACTATAAAACTGGGGTCCCCTCCCCCTAATCCTTTAGCACATACACATTGGTTTAGGTGCCTACTATGTTCTGAGATATATAATATGTACATTTATTTAATTTTACATATAATTATTTCAAGAATTCTAAGGAGTACAATATTTTCTGACTTTTTTATTCAAAGATATCAAATCCCAGAAATGTTATGTGTCCCATACAAGCTTAACAAATTAGGTATTCGAATAGGATCATGAGTCCTCACATGGAAGGATCTTCTTTCTTCCTGGCTTGACTCCACTTAAGTAGCATCTATGCTCAATTAGTAGTTAAAGCATGCAAAGTGAAGCTTATTTTACTTGAACAGGCTATTTGGACAGTGTGCTGAAGGGAATCAGCAAGGTTTTTTTGGGGGGGGCTGGAGAGATAGATCAATGGTTAAGATACCTTCCTGCAAAGCTTAACAACATGGGTTTGATTGCCCAGTACCCACATAAAGCCAGATGTAACAATTTGGAGCATGCATCTAGAATTTATTTGCAATGGCCGGAGGCCCTAGTGTGCTCTCTCTCTCTCTCTCTCTCTCTCTCTCTCTCTCTCTCTCTCTCTCTCTCTCTCTCTTTCCTTCTCTCTCTCTCTATATATATATAGATATTATCTCTGACTTTCTCTGTTTGAAAGTGTTTTTTTTTTTTAATATGGAGCTGGACAAGTGGCTCAGTAGGTAAGAACATACCTTGCTCAACTATGAGGACATGAGAGGCCCCCCAAAACAGCAGATTAGAAATCTCCAGATCCCACTTAAATAGCTCAGTGAGACCAATGTACATCTGTTAACCTAGTCAAGAAGGGGCAGCAGAGACCACTGTGTTGCCTAGCTGAGAAACAGCAGGCTCTGATATCAGTAAGGGACCCTGCTCTGGAAATAAATGAGAAAGGGGTAAAGAGTCATGGAGCTGGACGCCCTGGTCACTGTGCTCCTACCACAACAGGCCGTGTCCCCATCTCTCCCCAAGTAAGTGTGTGGGGCATGTATAGTGCATACCAGAACACACACACATATACACACATATGCACACACACATGCATGCGCACACACACATACACACACTCATACACATATACACACACATAAACACACACACCACATGCACACACATTACACACAAGCAGAAACATCATTATGTTATAACATACATTTATATTTTATGTTCTTTTATGTATGGGGCTTCATGTGTGCTCTCTGTAAACATTCGACTATTGAACTATATCTCTGGACCAAGTTTTTTAAAAATGTAAAAAAAATATCCTCTGCAGACCAGGAATACATATTGGATTAAACAATCAGGGAGTCTGGCAATGTGTCTCAGATGTGATGAAGGTTAAACCTTATTAAAATTGATGGTAGGATGATTCTTGAATGTAAGCCAGAATAGTTGAGGTTAGATTCAAAACATCTCTTGATATGAATGTGTTACTATCAAAGAGTTTTGAGATATTTGTGGCCTCTGCCACATTTAAATGAATACTTGGCAATCTATAGTTCCCAAGTAGGCATTAATCATTTATGAAAGTTAACTATTTAAATTCGTTCACTTAATTGCTTTCCAACTCTTGAAATAGTACCTACAATGGATAAGGCAGATATAATTTTTTTGGTATTAATAAATGGATGAATTGGACAAATTATTTTCACAAAGCACATATAAACTAAATATTTTACCAGAAATTGGGAATGTCACTGCTTGAAATATACCTGCAACTATATTTTGGATATTTTCCTGCAATTCAATGGGGATATACATATTTGGATACCTGTCATCATGTCTGATCTCTGTCCTTTAGAGTTAAATTTCATTTTCTCCTACAAATAGTCCTTCATAAGCATGCAGAGACTCTGGCATAGGTCAGCTACTGGCTGCCAGGTATTGATGGAAAAACACCACTTCCTCTTTCTGAACCAATCACAAAGATCATCATTTTTGATCCTTCATCTTTAGGAGGAATGCCTGTTGAGTTGTGATATAGGAAGGTAATATCCACTCAGTGGATGGATCATTTGAGTCAAGCCTAGCAATAAAATAGGTGACAGATTTTACAACCTACTTTCTGAGATTTGTGTCTGAGATTTGAATTTGGGAAGTAGTCAAAAATCATTGAGAGTAAAGGCCATGGAATAAGGCAGGCAATCAATTTCAAAAATATCATCCTATAGGTAAAATAAAATAAATGGCTTAAGAAAAATGTGTTGAAATCATTAATTGACTTTTTTGAATAATTTAATGGTAAATTATGTTTTTCCTCCAAGTCTAATCTCACTAGAGATTAGGAAGAATTTTTTTTATTATCTTTGTTATATTTTTAGCAAAACACTTCTCTAAACCATTATTTTACTACTTACAGAAAGGTCCTCACTTTGAGAAAGAACTAGACTGAGAAAATTATAAAAGGTATTTAGTGCTCACAGAGCTGAATAAGAACATACCCAGTGGTAGTGATGTACACTCATTATTAATTGGTGACTTTTGTTTTTCTTTTACATGCTTTCTTCTATGATCTTATCATTACCAATACACTGTTACCATTATATGACTGTGTGGAGAGGCTTAGGAAAATGGAATGGCTTGTGGAAGGTCATAAAGGTCATCAAAGACAGAAATAGAAAAGGAAAGAAGGTGAGTCTGGTTGTTCATCCTGATTTTCGTTTTAATCATTTTGCTGTTAAAGAAATGAAGAGAGGGTCTGGTCTGATGGTTGGAAAGTGCTTGATGTTCTAGCATGATGATCAGACTGTGGATTCCCATGCCCCAGGTGAAATAGGAAGTTGGAATCAGGAGAATCCCAGGGGCTCACCAACTATCTATTCTAACCCAGTTAGGGAGTGCTTCCTTCAGTGAGAGAAAAGTTGGGAGAGACTAAGTAAGACTCTTTTTATGTCCATCTCTAGACTCTGCCCACACATGACACCCACCCACCACAGACACCCACACACCTACAGGCAATACATGCAAACCCACACTCAGAAAACCACACACATGTATTAAATAAAACAAGTGAATAGAACATATGCAAACTCTGAGAGTTTAACATTTAAGTTCATTACTTTAAGCATTCAGCATATATGTACATTATTTGGAAATCTCAATCTTGAAGATTTACCTCCCAATTATCTTTATCTGCCAGTTTTCTTTGTTATTTCTAAAGGAGATTCAGGTTATTTGTCAGAATTCAGGACATAACTTTAATACGCACACATCTGCTCTCCTGCAGTGAGTAGTCTCACTGCTGAAACAATGTTATATGCTTTGAAGTCTGAGTACTTTCCTTTTAAGAATTCACCCCTCCCTCCAGCTTCAGGTTGTCATCCATTTTCTGACTCCAACAGCCTGATTCCCACATGATACAGTCAGTGGCTGCCCTGTACAAGCTCATTTACAGTGACTACATTTAAGTCACACTTTCAGAATTGTTCCCAAGAGATCTGGCTCAAATAGAGCAGAGCCCTCTGCATTAGCCACCACACACAGCCGGGCTGAGTGACAGGCATGCTTAATCTGTTCATTGCAAATCTCTCTGGTGCCTCGTCCCTTAATGATGGCCTAGACTATAAATGTGAGGCTGTATATTTTCTGACTGGGCTGGATTCCATCCAGGGCTGGACCAACACTTGAGGAAGGGCAGAAAACACTCTATGAGGGTACATGGTGTCGATGTCACCTGTCACCTCTTTTCAAAGACCATTTTTGTCTGAGGCACAATGTCCCCAGATAATGGGACAAGGGTTTAAACATCTTTTCCTGGAATCCAAATTCCTTCATAATCTCTTCAGTTGGGATACTTACATGAATAAATCTCCTTTCTGTCTGACTTTCTTCTTCCTGTACCCTCACACTCCATTCCTGGTTTAACACCTAATGCTGTTCCAATCCATGTTCTTATCTTCATACTCCTGTAGTCAGAGTGAGTTTTGTCAGCTCATCCCAGAAGTTATGTTTCCCGTTATGATGTCATAGACTCCCTGAATTCCATCCTATTGGTTAATATTCATTATACCCTTTTCAATGTGTCTACCTGTCAGTTTTGTGGTGAACACGAAAAAGTTAGGTGTGTAAAATTTGGCAAACGAACTCAAGTGTTTTAATAAATTCCAGATCCGTTGAACTCTTCAGGTATTCAGTTCCATAATTCTCCCCATTTTCCTGATTTTCCACCCACAGTAGAACCTGAGGATGAAGGAACACCTTGTGTGACACTCACCCACACAATGTGCTGTGTACCTCTGGGAATGCCCAATTCAAGAAGTCTTGAATGCTTGTCTCCAAACGTCCCTCTCTCTTCTTGACATGCAGTGACTTCACAAGCCTTTAAATGTATTGACCATACGTTCCATATTTCCTCGTTCAGTAGAAGGGATATACATAGGAAAATACATTGATATATTTAAAGACCCACTCTGATATCTATTTAGAAAACCTTGGCTTGGTGATACAAAGAGTCAGAAGTTTATCCTGAGATCTCATTGTTTTCCATCTTGATTATGCTAGCCTGGGATTGTCATGAAAAAAATTATTAAATTTGATCAGGTATTTGCAGATAGCTGTAAATTTTAATATGAGTAACTATTGTTTAAATTGTAAAGACTATCTTGGTTCAATTTCTGACACCTTTAAAACACATGATTTGGTGTGAGTTATCTAATTCATCCCTGGTTTTATAACTTGTAAAACAGATGTTGGAGAGGTATCATCCTCCAAGGACTTCTATACCAGATAAGACCAGTATACCAGGTAGTGACTTAGTAAAAGGCTTATACAAACAAAAATTCATTATCAATAATTTATGTTTCCTATATTTTCTGCACATATTCCACATTTACATAGTTTTGTTCTGTTTTTTAAAATATCTTGATTATAAATAAGTATATTGATTGTATGAACAAATCTTGTGAAGGTGTCCCCATTTGCCTCCTCTCTGTCCCCTACCCACTGGGGTACTCTCTCTGCGCATACTGATCTCACTCTCTGTGGGAGATTCTGTTTGGAGGGAGATTTTGTTTGTATTTTTCAGAAGCCAGTGAGAGTGCCAGAGACAACTCAATTTCACCAACAAGACATTGGATGATGGCTGACATCTTGGCAGTAGACAAACCACACCTAGTCACACAGGGCCCAAGTGAAACCTATGCGAAAGTGACAGTGACGTAACAAATAGAAGACCAATCACCACAGCAAGTCTGATGACCCATGAAAGGTCAATGGAGACAGAGACCAACAATACCTAACACAACCCAGGGCAAAGAACCAGAGATACTTAAGATCTCAACAACAAAGCAGACTCAAAACTCACCCACTGTGTCTAAGGCAGCTAAGTGCAAGAGGGGGTAGAAAGAATGTAAGATCCATGGTGGGGAAGGATATCCAGAGACATCGCCCCCTCAGCAACAATACACAAAGTGGGAAGAAAAATAAAGAGAATAAAAAACTGGCTACCTCTGGTGCAGTTCATATAACACTAACCTATAGACAGATCCATTATGATCTCTGTTTTACAGACTAGAGCACTAGCCAGGCTGGAAGATTAATTATGCAAGAGAATGTTGAGTGATAGTGTATTCCTAAAGAAATGGGGCTTTAAAATTCCACTGAGTGAAACTGGACTGAATGACATGTTTTTTCTTTTGTTTTAAAGGCAGCTTTGAAGTAACTCAATACTTACATAATTATGTATGTTGCTCCAACATCTGCAATAAAATAGAACATGTTTGTCTTTTCATTGGATTATTTCTAGGCCCAGAATTTATAGCTGCTTCATTAATCTAAGTAGAATGCATGAAGGACTGCATTGAAGGCTGGGGGTGTCAGGGCATTTTCAACCTTCTCTCTTCTCTCATATGGAAGCATAACATACCTCTTTCTGATACTTCCTCCTACACATGTGTTGCAGTCAGCATTCTAGTTGCTATAGAGAACCCAAGCAAAAGCGGCTTGTGGAGGAAAGGGTTTATTAGGCATATGGACTTGAGGGGAGACTCCATCCTGGCAGGGAAGATGATGGCATGAGCTGAGAGGTGGACATCACCTCCACCACAGCACTGTGAATAGCGGCAGGAAGGTGTGCCAAACACTGGCCAGGTGAAGCTGTCTTATAACCCCTGTGATGGTTAGGTTTTGTTGTCAACTTGATCTTTTAAATTATTTTGGGTGGGTCTCTGAGGATGTTTACAGGAAGGCAGCCTCTCAGCAAGGGGCAGGATGTAAAGAAGCTCATCAAAGCTGGAAGTAAACATCCTTTTCTGTGTGGGCCATGAAGGAAGGAAATTCCAGAGACTCGGGAAGCCATTAAGTCTGGGAAGGCATTGTAAGACCCACCCTAAGGCTATATAAAAGGGAAGAAATTCTCTCCTTGGCCCTCCTGCCTATTCCCTGTTCTGTGTGTATGGTGTTGGTAATGGGTATTTCTCTCTGCTCAGACCTGTGAAAGAGGGCAAGCCTCTTTTGCTGTTATGGAACTTCCCCTCAATCTGTAGTTTCAATAAATACTTTCTTCTCCAAATTGTGCCTGGTTTGAAGATTCATCCCAAAGTCTTGTGGCTGACTACGACAACCCTATAAGCCCTCCCCCAACAACAGAGCTCCAACGAGGTTGTAAAACCCAAACTAACATCAGCTGGGGATCCATCAATCAGAACACATTCATTTGTCTGTGGGGGACACCTGGATCAAGCCATGACAGCATGCATGCCTCTATTAAAGAGGAATTTCTGATACTGTGTCTGGCCACAGCCTTCCATATTGCTTGAGGTGCATTACTTAATGAGATAGCCTTCATTATGTCTCACATGCTTTGCACTTTCTATGCCAACAGAATGGACTAATCAGAGGCTTCTTGGATCTTCATTTTCATGGGATAATACTTAAGCAGGCCAATGCTATGTTCCTAAACTACAAATAAACACTAGAATGATACTGAGCAAGTTGCATTCCGTGCCCATGGAAGGAGCTCAGTAAGAGACTTAGGCCTGAGCCACAGACCCAGTGTTGAACACTACAGACGGTAAGGAAGAAGGCCTCGGTGTTGGGGTTACCATTTTTCTTCACCCTTGGTTAAATATGTCAAAATTACAAGCAAAAATGGAGAAGATTTTAACAAGTAGAATGGACTTGAAAAAAATCTCTGTAGAAATGAAAGAAGGTCATTGTTTTTAATGAAATCATCACTTCTGCTTTGCTACATATATTAGCAAAACTAAATTTAGAGTCCTGGACTCCTTGCTGAGCTGCTCATAACATAAAGAATAGGATCAAGTAGGTAGTAATACTAGAAGAGTCTGCAAAGCTGCATGTGGTGGTAACTACTGTTAGCACAAAAGCAACTAGAAATCTCTCAAGCATCAATTTTTTTTAATCTGAAAAGACGCAGGAAATGGAGGGTGGTTGGAGAGGAAGGGCTATGACCATGGTATAATGTATGTGTATATATATATATATATATATAAATATATATATATATATATATATATATATATATATATATATATTGCATATATATACAAATATATATATATATATATGTATATATATGCATTATATATGGTGTATTATATATGTGCATGAATGTTTTTAAAAGTTTTAAAACTTTTTAAAAGTTTATTTTTAAAGGGCTGGAGAGATACCTAGGTGGTTAAGGTGTTTGCCTGAAAAGCATAATGACCTTGGTTCAATCCCCCAGTACCCATTAAAGCCTAATGCACAAGGTGGCCCATGCGTTTGGGGTATGTTTGCTGTGTCTAGAGGCCCTGGAATGCCCATTCTGTCTCTATTGTCTCTCTTTGTGACTCTCCTTGCAAATAAAAAAAATAATTTTTTAATTTTTAAAAATTAAACAAAAATATCATAATCAATTACTCCATCACTTACAGAATAAAATTATTTTATGCCACATACTAAAAAAAAATAATAACCTGAGAAACTTGGCTCTGTTTTTGCTCAGAACTACTGATGTCTTTTGGAGGTGGGTGGCATGATGCCAGGGGCATATCCCCATCCCCTTCTCCTCCACAATCTCCATTCCATACATTTCATCTTTAATGTTCTCCTCTCAAATCTTGACTTTATACAACCAATTTTCTTTCTTTTTTAAGGGGTAGGGGAATTTTTTTGGGTGGGTAGGAGACGGCTGGGTATGATCTCAAAATCATTAAACAAGTCGGTTGGGTTCCTTAGACTTTAAGAGCCCCCTCCGTTTATACTTTTGTCTTGGTGTTTCTGTGATGCTATGTGTCAGCACCTTGGAAAGGAGTTCCTTGAGGGATACCCCAAGTGAAGCCAAGAACTTTGAAGCAGTCGGTTCTTTTGAGTGATGTTGGTGAGGACGAACAAACAGTGTAAATGGTTTCATGTGGGTTTTGTAAATATTATGGAGTCAATGTGCCCATCATATGAGAGAAGTTTCAGGGAATCAAATCAGTCATTTCTTGACAGAGGTGTCTCGCTTTCCTAAGGAACAATGCAAAAGCAGATGGGAAACACTCTCCAGGTTACACAGGAAGCTAGTGAGGAAAGTGTTCATACTATGGTATCAAAATATTATCTAGGCTTACTTCACTCTTTCTTCCAAAATCAAAATAAATTTTGGCTTCAAGATACTGAGTCATAGAATTGTTTGAGGATGTGATGTTGATGCTTACATTTATTCCCCTTAAAAATTCTGTAAAAACGAATGTTTCATTCCAAACATGGAGTCTAATTTAGGAAACTCTTGGAAGGCTGTTAGGAAGCCTGAAGTTATTTGTGTATTCTTTCATCTGTGAGCACATTTTGATAAGAACGAGTCTGTGATGTTATCCAAATATTTCATAATGTCTTCTCAAATTTGAGAGCATTTCTCTAAATATATTTCTGTATGAAACACCCACAATTAGTAAAGAAAAACAGAAAATTAAGCATGCTACTCTCATACGTTTTTGCATATTAAAAAGAATATGACTTCCAAAGGAACCATGTGTCTGCTTAAAAATCACTTATTGAAGCCTTTCTCATAGGAATCATATCATTCATTAGTCACAGTTAATATTGTGTCAAACCCATGGAGCCATACTTAAATTCTAGACAGAGAAATACAAAAGGTGATTATAACTAGACTTGGAAGAAAGAGCTCTGAGTCTCCTTAAAGTTAGTAGTATTTCCTATATTCTGGGATCTTGAAAGTTGGGAAAATTCAACTGATTTCATCCTGATTTTAACAGGATAGTGTAAATAAGAAGGTTGAAATGACTGGCAAATAAAAAATAAATTCAAAAAGTACTTTCATTTTAGAGGGGTGAGTTAATATAGAATTAGTCTATGTTAATCCAACAGGATTTGATAAATACGGCTAAACAACAGTTGGCATGCACTTCATTGGAAACAGTTTAAGACCTCAAAAAGATCCTTGTCATCAAAAAAAAAAAAAAAAAACAAAAACAAAAAACTTTTCCTGCGATTTCAAAAGGAGCATACTGAGCTGAAGAGATGGCACAGCGGTTAAGGCATTTGCCTGCATTGCAGAAAAACTTGAGTTTGATTCCCAAGTGCCCACATAAAGCCAGATGCACAAGGTGGTGCATTAATCTGGAGTTAGTTTGCAGTAGCTGGAGGCCCTGGTGTGCCCATTCTCTCTCTCTCTCTCTCTCTCTCTCTCTCTCTCTCTCTCTCTCTCTCTCTCTCTCTCTCTCTCTCTCTCTCTCTCTCTCTTTCTCTCATAAATAAATATGTTTATAAAAATGAACATGTTTCATTTTGTATTTTTTTTTACAATTTTATTTATTTACAAGGAGAAAAAGAGAGAGAGAATGAGAGAATGTGCCATTTTGTGCATCTGGATTTACATGGGCACTGGGGAATCAAACTCCTGGTTCATAGGCTTTGCAATCAAGTATCTTAACTGGTGAGCACATTCAATAGAAGTAACATTTATTTCTATTCCATTTCATTCATTCTTCCAGATGCCCATCCCTTTCTTCATTCTCTCTCTCCCTCAATTTTTTGAGCTTTTTCCTCCCTGTGTTCCTCCTGTACATGGCTCAAATATATTTTAAAAGAATCATGTATAATTTGACTTTAGGCTTTAGCTGTTTTAATTATCAGATAATTCTAGATATAGAGTTGCCTTTGTTTTAGATGTCAGTGGTGTGTTTTTATATATAAATAAAATCAAGAATTATCTCTGTTCTGTTCAATACATTTAACCTAATTTTAACAATAATAGTTGAATAATAAAATTACAGGGAATGGGTACAATTTTATATTCCTACCCTTTACAGAGGAGCAAGCTAATATCTCATAATTTTAGTTCTTATATATAGCAGAAAAATTAAAAAAAAACAAGTAATGCATAGTTCACAGGCATTTGGAGCTAGAATTGCCATGAGTCACTCAAATGTTTCACAAAGCTCTACTGCTAGTCAAGGTGTAAATCAAAATAGTCTCCCTCAGGCACTCTGGTATCAATTCCAATACTAATATGCTTCATAAAAACATTTCATACTACAAATGAATGAATATTGTATGAATATTGCTAGAAACAGATTTCTCAAGAGGTTTTTATTTTCTTCCTTTGCCAATCATACAAACCTTATAAAAATCAGATTCCTTACCTAACATTTGAATTACTGTATGCAACATATATTAGTTTCTGATTTTGTCATAATGTTTGGAATCTAACTTTTTCTGCAATTGCTATATGCCCCAACTAACTAATTGTGATAACGGAGAACTAAAATATGTCTAATTGGATTTCATACACAATGAAAAGATATGAGTAAGTATAATTCTGCCTCTCAATTCATTTTTTTTAATTTATATGTATGGGCTGGATTCAGGAAAGCATTGCCTATTCTGAAAGAATGTTACTATAAGGAGAAAGAAACAATTTAGATAATTTAAAAATGGATTGATTAGTTTTTTTTTAATATTTTATTTATTCATTTTTAAGCAGAGAGAGAGAGAGAGAGAGAGAGAGAGAGAGCACACCAGGGCCACCACCTAGTGGGTCTGGCTTATGTGGGTACTGGGGAACTGAACCCAGGGCCTTAGGCATTAGAAGCAAGTGCCTTAACCTCTAAGCCATCTCTCCAGCCCGGATTGATTAGTTTTTAAATAAGTTTTGTTTAGTCATGTTAAAATATTCCTTTGCATTTTTCCTATTTTGTATTAATTTTAGATACTGAACTCATTACTACTCAGAATTCTAGAGCTTCCAGAGATATAATCTTTAGGTTCATTTGAGCTTCTTACATCATGGTTTGAATGTTGGGGTGTCTCTAGTATGTCCATGTTGAAATTCTAATTCCCAAAGAGCTGGAAGTAGGAATTGAGGCTTTGGGGAGGCATTCAGCTCATAACTGGGATGTTCCATGAAAGGGATGAGAATCCTTTTGTGCAGTCAATGGAGTGATGGCTACTTTTTAACAAGGATGACGGTCCCTATTACACACCAAGGCTCTGTTGTTGGCCTTCCCAACCTCCAGAATTGTAGGAAATAAATTCTTTTGCTTTATAAGGCACCTACACATCTACAGCTGACTGTGGTGGCATATGCCTGTAATCCCAACACTTGGGAGACACGCTTAGGAGGATTGCTGAAGCCACCCTGAGACTATACAGTGAGTTCCATGTAAACCTGGGCTAGAGTGAGACCCTACCTTGAAAAAGAACAAAAACAAAACCTAAAACAAAAAAAAGGCACCTACACATATGACACTTTAACACACAAAATTACCAGCAACATCACAGACCCTATACAGATAAATTGATTTTTCTATTCTCAATTTTTATGTGTATGGTCTTTCGAATATTATTCAGCCTCTTTAGGTAAGGTGAATTTTATCCCTCAGTTTGCAAGGCTGATATTTAAACGTGGGAAGGTTGGGAAAAAAATAGTTGTTCTTATTGAGATGGAGAACACATAATACCATTAGGGGATGTCTGGATAACATAAGACCAGCATTCTAGCTTGCCTGTTCACACCCTGGAAGGAGAACATTGCTGTCCTCGGTCTGTAATCTGCCAAGCACACTAAAGACTTGAACTTGCCAATATCCAGAGTCATATATTCTAATCATTATAATATTTCTTTATGCACACACATTTACATACATGTTTATGTATATATGAACACATTTACACTAATCTTTTTTGGGAAAACTCTAATTGATGCAGTGAGTTTATAACACTACCCCTATGCTTAGCTATACAATTTACAGTTTAATTTAGAGCTTTCTAACATTCTAAAATTTATAGCATTTTCATGTCCTTGAACAAAAAAAAAATACATTCTGGTTCTTTCTGGGAATGTGACTGTATCTGCTTGATCTCTGTCTATGTTAAATACATAGTTTGATAATATTGATTTGTAAGATTGTAAACCAGAAACTTCGAAATCATCCTTAAACAGAGCTTTGGCCCAGAATACTGTTATTAAATTTTGGCAACTTTTCGAGGTTTGGAATATCCTTAGCACTGTCACCAAGAAGAAACCTCAGTGATGTTGCTTTCAGCGTCTCTGTTCAGTATCCATGATATACAGTCTGTACTGAGGTTTGTTTTACAAACCTATTTCATTTCAACAAACAGCAGCTCTGTGATTTGGACCCCAATCCTTTAAATTCAGGAAGTTTATCCAAGTTCATATAGGTTTCGAAATTCTGTTCAGAACTCTCCATATTTTGATAAAGTCAAAATATGCAAAAATTAAGGACATGCCGATTTTGGGCACAGATTCTGTCCAACATGTCCCAAAAATGATTTCTTTGAACTAGGGAAAGGGATCAGGATTCCTTAGGAAGAGAAAGAGAAACTGAAAACATGAAAATCTGCTGGCTGCAACATGTCTTCACACGTCCCTACCCTGGTGGAAACCAGAGGACTGATGTATTCTTGTGTGTCTGTGCCTTTATGAATGGATGCACCTCAAAGCTGTGTACAACCGGGTTCCAAGAAGTTTAAACATTTGTAGTTAGCAAAAGAAATACATCTTGTTAATGTGTATCTTTAGTTAACAAAATATGCAGCTTACATCCCATGTTTCTATAATCATATTAGGTAAACAAAAAGGATCTCTCAAGTCTACAACAAGCCCGTTGTTGGATACTACTCCTTGTAGAAAATGACTACAGGTCAGAAGATAATAGGCACCTGTTTGTACACTGTCCCTAAACTCAAAAAAAAAAAAAAAAAAAAAACCTGAGCCAACATTTGATTCAAGGGTAACCGAGTCTCAGAGGACCAATAAAGTCTTCCATTTTCTGGCAGGGTCTCGAATCTATAACCATAAATTTCAGCTTTCATTTCAAGAGATAAAAGGGCAGCAAAACATTCTGGATTGATTTATTTCTCTTGGTTGTTTGAGGAATTCCTTCTCTCTCTTGAAACAAAACCTTGGATTTTAGCATAGAAAATGTAATCATGTTCTCACATTCTGAACCTCAGGTTCACAACAATGTACATCTACATAATCAGCCCAGGAAAAAAGGCCAAACACATTTTGCTTTATAGATTTTGTATATTTCCAACGTGGTGGGTTTGATCCACAATTTAGAAAAAAAAAAAAAAAAGGCAAGAGTGCAGACATGCTGAAAATTCAAAGAACCTCCATACTAATCAAGAAAGCTGAAAGTGACAAGTATTAGGGAACTGCTTTTTGTCCACTCTCCCTTTTTAATTTTCTCACTAAGGTTAGTCCTTCCATGTCCTACAATGGACATTGCGATCACACATTTGTTTGGTTGTTTCTCTATTTCTCTTAAGATGACTTTAGATATCAATTAAAATCTCAATTAGAATTTTAATCCTGGGCTGGACCCAGCAAGGTTCAATTCCAGGCAACCAGAGAAAGCCAGATGCACAAAGTGGTGCAAGCATCTGGAGTTCATTTGCTGTGGCTAAAGGCCCTGGTGCACCAGTTCTCTCTTAGTCTTTCTGTCTCTCTCTGCTTGAAAATCAATAAATAAAAATATTTTTAAAAGAATGTGAATCCCTTACAGTTAGGCTAGCTCATTCAATTATAATGTCTAGCCCCATGCAACAATGTCTTCTCATTTTCAAGAGCTATTCATTAATGTAAACTAGCACACACATTGAAGGGCTACCTCCATGAGCTTAAGTAGGAGATATGCCTCATTCACTTTTTTTCTTTTTCTTTTTTAAATATAAATTTATTGTCCATAATGAGTTTCATTATTTAGTGGGCAAACCATGAGTTGTTATCCCAAATTCCCCAATTCCCACCCTCCCCCGCCCTGATCAGTTGGATATCCTCCTCCCTGGGCTGTCTGTATTAGTCCTTGTGGCAAGGGATCCTGTATATCTTAGTACTCATCCCGGTCTTCCTGGCCCAAGTGTGTCGTTACTGATGGGTGCCATGCCTCCGGACAGTCTCCCCCACCACGGCTCTCACAATCTTTCCGCCCCCTCTTCCGCTCAGTTCCCTGAGTCGTGGTGGGTGAGTATTAAAGCTGCCTTAATGTTGCGAGTTTAGGGGTCCTTGTGTCGAAAATCCTTGGTTTCTTTTTTAATTATATCTTTATTATCCATAATTAGATACACTGAATGAGACCAATGTGTACATGAAACTTCATACACATGAACAAAGACAGTTTTTTAAGATAAGAAATATGAAATCATTAACCAATAATTTTCATTGGATATTTATATTCTGTTTTGTCACTTTACTTTGTTATGGACAAATTTTGCATGCTGGGAATCTTAGTTGTAACAAATTCAATCACTTAACTCCATAATAGGAAATTGTCTAAAAGTAATAGAGCATTGTCAAAGCAGGGTATTTCTGATAAATAAATATTAGTGAAATATTTGCAAATTACTTTCCATAGGTTAGAAGACCTATGGTGCTATACAGATCGCTCATAAATTGAAGCAAATTGCAATTCTCCATTAAAATAAAAAACTGGAAATTTGAGACCTAGTTCAGAGTGAGATCAGTTCCTATTGAAAAGCAGACAGTTGCTACAAGAAGGCCACATATGCAGGACACATGGAGAAGCAAATTAAATACATTTCATGTCAAACTGAACATCAGAGCATCTCTGTAGGCAATGATCCATGAAAATAATGAATGTGGGAAATCCCTAAGAACTCATTCCTTACAACATCAGAGGATTTCAGTTGGAGATAAAGGCAATGCATGCTATGAAAGAAGGTAAGCACTCAATCAAAAGAGAAGCCTTCCTTAGATGACAGAATACATAGTAGGGAGAAGCCCATGACTGTAATATATGTAGAAAAGTCTTCATTGTTAACTATTTTTAGGATTGTGTCAAAGAGTCTAACATAAGACACATTTATTTAGACATAATTATTTTAACTTCTTTAAAATATGTTATTCAATGCCACATTCTTATTATACATTTGTGGATAGTGAAGATTTATTTTTTGATATGATGTTCTCACAGTCAGACACACACTGCTGGGATGAACCTCCAAACCAGGCACAGTTTATGGGAGGAAAGGATTTATTGAAGCTACAGATGCAGGGCAAGGTCCATAATAGCAAAAGAGGCTGTCCCCCTTTCACAGGTCCAAGCAGAGAGGGAAACCTATCACCAACACCACATATACAATAACAAACAGGCAGGAGGGTTAAAGGAGAGAGATCTCCTTCCCTCTTATATAGTTTTAGGGTGAGTTCTTGCAACCCTATCCCAGACTGAAAGGAATTTTCTTCCTTCACTGTCCACACAAGAAAGGATGTTTATTTCTAGCTTCTTTGAGCTTCTTTACATCTTGCCCCCTACTGAGAGGCTGCCTTCCTGTAAACATCCTTGGAGACCTACACAAGATTACTAAAACGGATACTTAACCATCACAAATGTACAAAATATTTCATTGAGAGCTAAATTCCAATCTGCAATGATGTCAGAAGGGCTGCTGTTTTATCTGTAAAAGAGTTGGGCTGCTTGAGTACCTCAAAAATTCTTTCTTATTTTTGGTGTCATTCTTCTCAATATGGGAAAATACTATTAACTCATTTCCCTTCCATGCAGTGGCCAAAAATGTAGCAGACAGTGTGAACAAAGAAGGCATATCCATAACATCTTAAAATACTTTAAGAAAACTTAAAAGCAGGACTTTTTGATTTTTCCCACTTTTTAACAGTATTTCCAACCATTTTAAACCATTAGCATTCCAAATGTAATTGTATGTTGGTGAGTCTCCTTAAGGCTGTAAAGAATAACATGATTGAGAAGGATTTGATAAAAATGACAGAATCTATCTCCTTTTATATTAAGCATTTATATAGCTCTGTCATGAATTTTCTGAACTAGAGTCTCATTTTCTAATGAGCCACCCTGGCAAAGCTAAGAAGTTCATAAAACTCATCATTTTTAAAGTTCCACAAATGGATCAATGTTAATGGCAGCCCTGGTTACTTAAGGATATCATTTAAGTTTTTCATATCATGTTGCCTTCAGGTTTTGGAGTCCTGTAAAGAGTTAGAACAGATAGACCTGGAAATACCTGAAGTCTCAAGGGGCTCTCAGGCAGGGAGGATGAGAAGGTGACAGTTCAGAACACAGGCTCTGATGTTTTCAGTTCAGGATTCAGCCATAAGTTCATTTGGCCAAGATACATTTGCTTTGTTTGAGTTTTTCAGTTTTCATTTATATAACACGATAGTTCTGAGAGCTTAGTACATCGTATCAATATTTATATTTATGTTAAGTGTTTCAATTATATAGTATTAATGTTCTCTCCTGCATCTGGCCATGGAGTATAGAACTTGTCAATTAGGCAGTCTCTTTCTCAATTTTAGTCACTCTCTTGCTGCTTCAGGCCTAGTTTGATCTTCTAGAATCATCTGCACATCCTCCCAATGAGAAGTGGGTTTCCCTTTACACTTCACCTGCCCTAATCTTGATATTGTTCACAGGCTATTAGTGGAAGAAGGCTTTTCTAAGTCACTGCACTTGACTCTTTCCTCTGGTGCTGCTTGGGGGTCAAGTTTTCCCCACGTGATTTTTACTGTACTATCTGATATCCCGATACATTATTTTATACAAAACTTCTTTTTAGAATCAATTCATCTTCTTTAAGGCAAAAGGACCCTGATTGTTCCTCCAGTTTTCTCCCTCCTCCCTTTCTTAAAAAAAGTTAACAGGTTTTATTTGATTACAGAATGAACTTAAGGGAAGGAAAGAAGACAGAGCTCATGCCCAATAGCCATGAGCAGAGTTCTCAGAAATGGGAAAGCCAAGAACTGAAGGAAGGAATGCAAAGCTTTTGCCCAAGGAGGCACAAGGGGATTTGAGAAGCCCACCTAGGGAGAAGGAAGGAGGGTTGAGTACAGTGAGCTCCTGCCCATAAAAGGACAGGAATGAGGTTTCCAATTTTCTTAAAGTTCATATTAAGATCTAGGTTCATACTTTTATCAGCAAAATTAGCTTCATGGTTCTAGTTTTATGTGCTTTCATAATTGCAGTCTCAAATGTCGTTATACTAGTGCTGGTACTTTCTCAGACTCCTAAACAACAAAAGTTACAATTCATTAAAACAGGCAATAATTTATATAAACATTAACAATTTAACCAATCAAAATATTCTATTCCATATACTATGTCCTTATTCTCAATGACGATGGAAGAGATTCTTAATAATGTTTGCCAATATATATGGTCACTTTACTTTCTCTATTCATAGTCTGAATAACATGCAAAAGTTGGGTGGTACCAGTCAGATGTAAGTCAGACTCAGAAAAACAGACTCCTCCTATTAGGTCCTAGTGAGCTGGTGGTATAATTGCTAATTGAGTTTTGGAAGATTATTTTGAGATGTGCAGAAAATGCAGTCACTTAGGTTTGATTGGTTGTGTTATTTAATAGCAGAATTGATCTCTTGATATAAATGTGAATGTTCTGGTTGGTGAATGGTAAACAACTGGATATGGGCCTTAGAAGCACTTCATATTTATTTTATCTACTATATAAACAAGATCTTGTTTTTCCTTCTCTGGTAGTAATTACAGAGAATCAGATGTGTATGCACAGTCTATAGAAGTCTTTATTTCAAAGCCACATATCATCAAAGACCTGGGAAGGTTACTCTCCAAGAACACAATTTCCTGCACCTCTCTAACCCTGAAGCGAAGGAATGAAAGAACAGCATCCCATACAAGACATGTAGGCTTCCCTTACCAAGAAAGCACACATCTATTTGTACAGCCTGAGCACTTAAGATCTGGTGCAAAGATTTGATTCTCTAATCAATGGAAACTGGAGAGCTCCACTGATGGTTTCCTGAAATGTAATACAAATAACGTGAGTAGACACTGGAGCAAGACAGAGCAGCCTGTGCCACTGAACTTCAGCAGAGAGGAAATTCAATAAAAAATGTATTCTGACAAGAAATCACTCTTTATGGTAATTTACGTTAGAAATAACATCGGAAGGAATGCGAAACTAATTAAGTATCGGATTTTGGGTTTTCCCTTCCCCACCCATATAGCTGAAAGAACAGATAATGTAAGTACAGACAAGTGTTTAGAAGTGGTAATAGGAGAAAAGCTCCTAATAGAACAAATGCTGAAAAATATAAAAAGACAGGAATTCACTTAATCTCAAATATATATATATATATATATATATATATATATATATATATATATATATATATGGAGCTGGAGAGATAGCTCAATGGTTAAGGCACTTGCCTCTGGTGCCTAAGGCCCTGGGTTCAATTCCCAAGTACCCACATATGTCAGATGCACAAGGTGATGGCCCTGGTGTTCTCTCTCTCTCTCTCTCTCTCTCTCTCTCTCTCTCTCTCTCTCTCTCTCTCTCCATATACATATATATATATATATATATATATTTCTCTGTTTGAATATGAATAAATTATATATATATATATATGAATATAGCATTGGTAAACACATAAGAGGACCATATTTGCAGGAAAAATGAGAAAAGTTAAGTAACATGTTGGAATGCATATAATTAATACCTCTGCTATCATCAGTAGGTAGACTAGACATCCTTATCCAGTGAGTTCCAGAGGCTCCTGCCTCTTTGATACAGCCATTGAAAAGCACATCTGAAGCTGAAACATTCTGCTTATGTCTTATCAACATTATTAAAATACTTTAAAAATACTCTCTTTGCTAACTCTTACATTAGGGCTAAAGAAGGATGGCATAGGCTGGGGATGGGTCAGTTACTATCTGAATCCTTTAAATGTTAAATCACAAATCAACTTAATAACCAGGATCTCTCTCTCTCATGAAACTTTGCAAATATCCTATTTGATCAGCCAATCATTTATGCATCTGGATTTTAATGAAAAGTAATGAAAATATATATTTTTTGTAAGCTCAGATTTGGTATTTAAAACAAATGTGGTCTTTGAAACAAAAAGTTAATGTTGGGCTGGAGAGATGGCTCAGCGGTTAAGGCACTTGCCTCCAGTGCCTAAGGCCCTGGGTTCAATTCCCCAGGACCCACAAAAGCCAGACCCTCAAGGTAGTGGCCCTGGTGTTCTCTCTCTCTCTCTCTCTCTCTCTCTCTCTCTCTCTCTCTCTCTCTCTCTCTCTCTCTCTCTCTCTCTGCTTGAAAATGAATAAAAGAAATACTTTAAAAAATGAAAAATTAATGTTCTACCACTGATCCAGGAAAGGACCATGACTGTTATTGAGGGAAAGAGCCATGTTCTGTAACTTCCTTCTTATTTTTTAAAATATTTTATTTATTAATTCTCAAGCAGAGAGTTACAGAGAGAGAGAGAGAGAGAGAGAGAGAGAGAGAGAGAGAGAGAGAGAGAGA
>PVHP010014891.1:0-38351 GCA_004024765.1 Zapus hudsonius
CTTTTGCAGTGTGAATGTTTATTCTGTGCCATTTTAAAATATTTTTTTGGCTTTATGGCTCACAGTTAAGAGAACGTGGGCTACAGAAATGTATGAACAGTGTTAGGATTGATTAAAAAAACTATGGTGACTTTTAAAGTTGGACTGAATGCACTTCATTCATTGCATTACATTATGGATGGTTATCAGTTTATGGGGGTCAGGGGCAGAATGTGATGGTTTGAATCAGATGTCTCTCATAAATTCATGTGTTCTGAATGTTTGATCCTCAGCCAGTGGCAATTTGGGAGGTGGAGCCTTGCTGGAGGAGGTGTGTTGCTGGGGGTGGACCTTAATGATTAGCCTTAGCTTGGCTCACTCTCCTGCTGCTGCTGTCCACCTGATGTTTTCAAGGAGGTGATGCCCAGCCTCTGCTCATGCTATGCTATCCCCTGCCATCATAGAGCTTCCTCTCAAGACTCTAAGCCAAATAAACAACTTCCCTCCCATCAGTTGCTTTTTGGTCAGGTGCTTTGTGCCAGAAACAAGAGGATAATTGCATCAAGACTAGGGGAAAGGTGCTAGAGAAATGTGCCACTTCATATCCAGTTTTATGTGGGTGCTCAGTGGTTAGAGGCACTTGCTTGTAATGCCTGATGACCTGGGTTTGATCTGCCAGTACCTACGTAAAGCCAGATGTACAAAGTGGCACACATGCCTGGAATTTATAAGGAAAGTAGAGGAAAGGAAGGCCTGGACATTTCTGTTTGCTTTTGCTTTTTTTTCCCTCTTTCTATTTGATATTTAAATGCCTTCAGACAATGCAGAACTTTTTCAGAAAAGTCATGTGTTGGAGGCTGGAGAGAAGGTGAGTTAGAAAGAGACCTTCTCCTCCCCTAAGTCCACCCTCAATCTCCTGTGAGAATCACTGATTCTTGGAAAGTAGGTCAAAAATCTATAAATATGTACCATTCATATGGCTCATTATGTTTGTGAGGCTCTTTCATGTTACAAAAATGTTTGACACCAAAACCCAGAGTTGTTTATGGTTCCCATTTTACAGATGATGATCCTGAGGTTCAGAGAGGCAAGTTGTCAGAAATCACTGTAACGGAGATGAAATGAATCTTAAACCATGTCTTTTGATTAAAAAGATGTTTCCCGCCCCCTTTAGGATATCAACTTGTCTGAGCATTCCAGGGGTCGAGGAGGATAGAGAAACAGGCTAACCCAAGCCCCTCCCTCCAAAGGCTGTGGGTGCGTAGCAAGGAGAGAATGGGACCCCACCAACTTGATGGTCTGGCTGAGGAGCCCGAAGCTCCCATGCACCATCCATAACACAGCTTTGGATGGGAGTGACGTTTTTGTGGCTACAGCATGCTCTCTTTTAGGGCTTCCTGGGAGCCTTAAAGAAGGCTGGCAAGAATCTCAAGTTGGGGCTGGGGAGATGTCTCAGCATTTAAGAGCACTTGGAGCTGGAACATGAGGGACTATCCTTTTAGTGACTGGCACGTTCAACTCTAACCTGGGCAGGGCCACCCACATCTGTAACCCCAGTCACTGGAGCTTGCTGACAGACAGCAGCTCTGGGTTGAGGGAGAGATCCATCTTGAGGAAATAGGCAGATGAGTGATCAGAGAAGGATGCCTGACTTTCTCCTCTGGCCTCTGCATGCACACACATGGAGTGTGCACACATCACATCACACATACCACACCATACACATAATACACACACACACACACACACACACACACACACACACACACACACACCTCAAATTGAGCAAACTAGAGCTCAGAGAAGGGAGACAATTGGCCCAAAGTGATGCAGTAAGTAAAGACGATGAGCTAAGACTAGAAGCTGACCCTAAACTCAGAGACCCTTCCTGGCTCATCTCCTTTGAGTCATTTTCTATCTCCTGCCTCCCTTCTCATCCTGCCCCTCCCTCCAGAAGACAGAGCTGGAAGTTTCTGAACATCAGACTCTGTTATTTTCTTTCCTCTCCATCCAAATAGCTGAACCTTTGTAGATAATTCTTAACTTTTTTTTTTTTCTTCTGGTGGGAGCTACCAGAAGTCTAGCATAGGATAGATAGGACCTGGAGAGGTATTTGGGCCAGAAGTAGCAGGCTCCTGGGAAGACCCATCTGGGTAAGTTTTTCCAGGATGGCCCCTTATCTCACCCTGTCCTTGTTTGGGTAACCAGTGGGGATCTTGGACACCCAGCTGGGCTGTGAGGCAACAATACAGGTGTGGGGTGTGCAGAGTGACAGTAGCGGGGCCCCAGCAGCGACACTGAAGATAACTGCTCCTGACAGATGAAGACGCAGCCAAGGCAAAAGCTACATCCTATTTGGCTTTTAATTTGGAGGCCCCAGGAGTAAATTCGGAAGCTCTGCTCTCCTCCTCATGTGCAAAGTGGATCTGACTTTCAGGAAATGACCTGAAGTGAAACCACATTAGTTATCAGCCGCTTCTCAGATCACAGCCTCCCACTCCCTCCCTCTGATTCTGAATGGATCAGGGCTTCCGCTGGCCCATGTCTTCTGGCCAAACCTCTGTCTAATTGAGGGGCAGCCAGTGTGGTCAGTTACCCCTGGTGCTCAGGGGCTTGTGGAGGTAGAAGGTGGTGTTCAGCTAACAGTCAGAATTAGGAAAATGCCATAAATTGTATCCAAAGTAGAATCTGTAAATGACAATCTATTGGTTGAATCCCTCCGTTCCACTCCTTGCTTTGTCGTGTGGTCACAAGATAGTATGACATTTTTTGTTGTTGTTGATTTTTTTTTGTTTGTTTTCAGGGTTTTTTAAATTTTGCTTTTAGGGTTTTTGTTTGTTTGTTTTGTTTTTTGAGGTAGAGTCTCGCTCTAGCCCAGGCTGACCTGGAATTCACTATGTAGTCTCAGGCTGGCCTCAGACTCATGGAGGTCCTCCTACCTCTGCCTCCTGAGTGCTGGGATAAGAACAACATTTTTTAAGGTGGGCAAAAATAGAAAGGAGAAATTTTGTGCCGGGTGAAAATGATACAGCATTCCAACTTCCACAACTAGAAGTAACTAACACACTCCTGGGAGGCAACCCCAGCCATTCCCGTGGCCCTCTATAGCTGTTTTTTTGTGATTCTACTGTGGAGCTGAGCAGTGGGCTGCTAAGCCTGAAATATTTATCATTTCATCCTTCACAGAAAGCATTTGCTCACCCCAATCCCCATGATCACTCCCCGCCCATTTGGAAGCATTCTATTTATTTATTTGCTTATTTAGCTTATTTGTGTATATATGTAGATGTAAGTTTGAGGTTAGCTTGAGCTACATAACAAAAAAAAAACATTAGTTAGAGGCTGGGGACATGGCATGAGTGATTTCGATACAAGCATGAGGACCTAGGTACTACACCTAGCACCTATGTAAAAAGCTGGGCATAGTTGCACATGCCCATAATCCCAGTCCTGAGGGGGACTGAGATGGGAGGATCACAGGGGGCTCCCTGATTAGCCAGTCTAACCATAAAACAGCCAACTCCAGGCTCACCGAGAGACTGCATCAGGGAGAAAAGAGTGAAGTGAGATGGAGGAGGACACCTGACCTCCACGTGTGTGCGCACAGGTATCTGCATACACCATACACGCACACAACCCAAAATCCCTAATTAGTTGATTAAAATAAACAGTAAAACAGGGCTGGAGATATGGTTCAGTGGCTAAAGGCACTTGCAAAGCCTGATGGCCCAGGATTGATTTCTCAGATACACACAGTGGTGCATGCATCTGGAGTTCTTTTACAGTGACAGAGGAGGCTCTGGTGTGCCTATACTCTCTCTCTCTGTCTGTTTCTTTCTGTCTCTCTGTCTCTGAAATAAATAATAAAATATTTAAAAAGTAAAACAATCAATGGGCAGGACTGGGGGGCTACGTGGGATCATCCTAAAGCCCACCACACTAGACAAATGGTGGGATTTGTGTTAAACCCTTCCCCCATCTCCCATCTAGAGAGGAAATGTGGTCAGCACAACTTCCATGCTTGTAGATTGAGGCTGAGAACATCAGCTCTACTCAGTCCTGCTGTAGGCAGCTGAAATGGAGGATTACTAAATCGAGTTTCCATCCTTCCAGAGGTTTCTCTGGTGGACCACTAGGTGCAGGGTGAAGCCCTAGGGACAATGGTGAGGACCCCCTGGCCTGTACCCTCAGGGTGTTCACAGTCTGGGGTGGGACGTCTAGACAGAAAGTCAACAGAGGCCCTTCATGCCTGTCTAGTGGGAGGTGTGGCCCTGAAGATAGGTCCTGATGCTGGGGAGCCAAAGGGTGTGGACACTTTTTCTGTAGAGTCTCCAGAGGGCTTCTAAATCCTTGCCTGCTCTGTCACAAATAGGTCCTTGGATGTGGGTAAAGTGCTGGGTGACATGAGTGTTTCACCCCAACTGTGAACCCTAGTTATAGGTAGGTGGTGGTCCAGGTTGAGCCAGCCAAGGTCCCCAGGATGCATGCATGAGCTGACCTGACCACAGGCCACTGAGACCCTCCCTATAGTCCCCAACCCCAGCCCTTCTCCCTATAGCCCTTCCCAGAAGTCCCCCACCCACTGATAACCTCCTTATCTCTTCAGGAAAGTGCTGATCCCAGCAGACTCATTCACAAATGGAGCCAATTCCCAGCTCAGGAGAAAGAATGTTCCTGGTGTTCTGATAAGGAAGGAAATGATAATCACACATCACTGGGTCAAACACCCCTCTCCACACCCAGATAATCCTGCTGAGATTTAATCCCTAGGGCCCAGCACTCTCCAGGTGCAGGTAAGAGATGCTATAAACCTCTACTTCCCAGTCTCCCTGACCTCAGAAATCCTTTTAGGATCCGGTGGGGGGGGGGGGGGAGGGAACAGTGTGGACCTGTTTCTCTGATTCTCAGCCTCTGGGGCCTCCGTGGTTGCCAGTGGAGAAAGCTACTGGCTCTGAAGCCCTATCTTTGATCACTCAGGTAATGGCCTGGCCTGTGGAGGCAGGGAATAGAGTTAGCACCCACGCTCTGGGAGCCCTGACAGCCCGTTTAACAAGGTGTCCAACATCCCATTTCCTCTGCACTTCCTCTCGCCTTAATCCTTTTATGCGAAACTCACTCAGGAGCAAGCCCTGTGAAATTGAGGCCTCTCTGTACACATGGCCTGGCCTGCTCCTGCTCCTGCCAAGCACAGCCCCTCCCACCTCAGACATCTGGGAAAAGCAGGCTGGGCATGAGAAGGAGGTACCATAGAGGGTCACCCTTAAACTCTGGAAGGTGGGGTGCAGATGGAGCCCTGCAGACATGGCTTAGGATTGCTTACCCAAGTCTGGACATTTAGGCTCAGGCCTGATCTCCAGACCACCACGAATTGCCTACTCCATAAGTCACAGACACTTCTGGTCAGAACCCTTAGCCTGGAGTCAGAATTAGAGATAGGGAAGCTCCGGATAGTGCCAAGAAAACTTATGACCCCATGCTCCTGTAGCCAGAATTGTCTTCTCCAACTGAAAATCAGAGAAAAAGATTATGGGAAGGAAGGAAGGAAGTAAGTATCCAAGCCATGACATTCAACCTCACCTACAAGGGTAGAATGAACGTCCTATAGGGTACCTCAGCCAGGGAACAGGGTAGGGTCCCCATTCTCCTGGTGGTTGGTAGTGGGAAACATAAAATGATCACACCAAGCAAGGTACCTGGAAAGGGGTGGCTGGCCTGGCCCTCCACCTAGGCTGGTGTGGCTCCCTCGTACCCTTTCCAAGCAGCCAGGGTTCTGCTTGGATTCTACGGATCCCCTCAGTCTCTCTGGGAAGGATGGAGACCAGACTGGTTTTCTCTGACCTTGTGAACGAATCTGGCTTTCTCCAGTGATCCCTCCACTCCCCAGGGTTTTTCATTCCTCTCTTCTTTCTAGGCCAGCTCCTGCCAGCTCTTTCCTAGGCCTGGGGACCAAGAAAAGGGAACAGGAGACATGACAGGGGATGGAGCAAGAAACGCAGAGGATGATGTCGAAGAGAGTGGGATCTTTAAACTGACGGATGAAAAGCCTGTTCCAAAGACAAATTCTTTCAGACCAACAGCTCCAATGAGAATTTCTGTCATTCTCCCTATCGCTGCCTGGCCCCTTCTCTCAGGAAGATAGAAGAATACCTTCATCTCTGTTCTCCTTCATTGCCTCCTCTTTCCTCCCTCCCAGCACCTGCCTAGAACCCCCAGCTATCCTCCATCTTGCCCCCTGCCCCCTCTTGCACCTTCTGTCTCCTATTCCCTCCCCTGGTTTCCTGTTTCTGGCACCAAGAAGACTTTTTTCCTCTTCCTCCCTCTCCTTCTCCTATCTTTCCTCCTCTATGCTGTCATTACTTCTGTTCCCAACACAGCTCCTTCTGAGGGAAGGTGCCAGACTTTTCCCCTGGATTATTGAAGTAATCCTACCTGCCAAAAGGGAAAACTGAGGCTTGGAAGATCCGTCTCATCTCTTCCTCCCTCCACTTGCTTTCCTAGCCTCTTAGAAGGTTCAGAAACAAGACTTGGTCCCTGGTTAGTCCCGGGCTCACTGGCAGAGGGGAAATGGCACCCCCTCCATATCTAGCCTCCCCAAATCATCCTTCCCCACTCTACTTTCTGGATTGAGATCTTGATATTGCTCATGTTTGGAAGACCGTTCCCAGGTAGGTTCCATCCCATGTCACCCTCTGAGAGTTTCTTAGTCTGAGAGCCAGAAAAGAATTCCATCTTTTTCATTTCCATCTTGGGTCTCTCCTTTATCAAAATCACTGTTCCCTTTAATATCTCTCCCTTTTTCTCTGGAGCAACCCTAATTAATCTTCAGGCCCCCAATGAACTGCCATCTCCCCTGGGAAGCCCTCCTGCCTCTCCCAGCTCCTCCTGACCCTCCTAAGTGCCTCTTGCTCACAGTTGTAAGCAACACCATTCCACCGTGTCTGTAGCTTAATGAAACTGTGACTCCCTTGAGAGCATCAACTCTGTCATCTCATTCCATAAACATTTGTTGAGCACCTACTGGGTGCCAGGTTTTGTTACAAGAGGATTCATTCATTCAACAAATATTTACTAAGTATACTAAGTACCAGATGTGTGAGCAAGTGCCTCTCAGGGTGGGGCTCACACTCCAGTAGAAAACAGACACACAGGTTCCCAGAGAGGCCAAAAGCAGCAAGGTAGAGAGAAGCAAACTGCATCATGGGAAAGGGGAGAAGGTTTCTTGGAAGAGGATGGATCCAGGTGAAGAGGGAATAGGAAGTCCTCCATTTGGAGCTTTGAAGCATAGGACACAAGACTTACACAATGGCCACTTGGGGAAGGTTGATCAGGAGTAGTGGTGAGTGATCTTTCTCCAGCACATAGTGGGACATTGAATGAATAGAGCCCAGCAAATATACATTGACAAAGAGCCAGCTATGTGCAAGGAACAAGAGCTTGGAATGGAAGACCAGATTTCCGGAGATGACAATAATAAACATTAACTGACCAGTGAAAAGTTGCTCACCCACTCACTATGTGTGGAACTCAGTGCCCTGTGTTCCAGGTGTCATTGAGTTTGTTCTCATTCACCCTGTATGGGATGACTCTGATGTCCCCAAGGCTGATGGGTGTGCTCAGTCTTAGAGAAGTGAGGGAACCCCCCAAAGCTATAGTGGACCCCATGTCTGGATACTAGTGTCCCAGCCCTCTGAGCTACTGACCCTTGGAGCAATCCTTCCCAAGAAGCCACCCCATCATCCTCCTCTTCCTTTCCTCCACTCTATAGCCTGGATACCACATTTCTTCCCAGACTTGTTCCCTCCCCTCAAAGAGAGAAAAAATGGAGAGGAAATAGATGTTTAAAGATACATGTATACATCACTATTATTTATTTTCTAATGTGGGTCTGCCGCTCTGCTCCAATGGGAGAAATGTAAATCAGGTGGACATCACTCCCCAAAGCCCTAAAGAGCTTGGCTCCCCCAAATTAGAATAGAAAATGCTCTTTTAAAATGCACCTTTAATATGGAAAAGCCTGCCAACCTGGGCACTAAATAAACCAAACTTGAACCAGATGCCAAGTAGAGTAGATGAAGGACAGGGGCACAGAGGGTCCCGGGCTGGGGAATGAGGCCTAAACAGCTATTTATATTAATGCAAAGAAAGTTCAACATTCTTCCCCTTGATATATGCTGCAGCGGGAGGTGGTTTTTGTCCCACCAGCGAGAATAAAATGCACAGCTCGTGATGGGCAGGGTCACATGCATGAGATAAAAAGCTCCGGATGTAATATATGTCTGCGCCACGTATTCTCTGCAGGCTTCGTGCTCTGCAGATGACAAGAGAACACTTACTCAAGGTTAGACTGCTTGCTCGCCAGGCTCCCAACCACGGCTCCCTGTTTTGTAAGAATAGAGCTACCTCAAAATAGGCCCAGTAGAGCCTCGGGTGCTCTGTTGTTGAACTGGTAAGTGGCCCTGGTAGGGGGCCACTGGAAGTCTTGGGGGCTGCTGGCCAGGAACAAGGAGTGGCTACATGTGCCAGCTAGAGGGAGAAAATGTGCCCTTCTCACTAGGGACACCCCGACTGTCTGGAATTCCTGCAGACAGGCTTGTAGCTGCCTGAGCACTTTTTGTTTTGGAGACAGGGTCTCACTATATACCTCAGTCTGGCCTCAAACTCATGCACCTCTACTCCTGTATAAAACACCCCCTGTGTACTTTATACAGAGGCCTACATGCTTGGAACAGGGGGTAAGCTTAGCTCTGTGTTACATGAGTTCTGGGCCTCCTGGTTATATGTGTCAGAATTCACTGGTTCACTCGTGTATCAATCTCTTGCAGGCAGTATTCATTCATTATTAAGAATCTCTGCTGCACCATAGGGGTGGCAGTATAGCAGGGTTCTTGGAGAATATTAAGTGAGGAGAACAGTACTGTTCAAAGACATGAGCTGTGTGCAGTGTCTAGCCTCATGCTGGGCTATAGTGAGCAGTCAAGAACTGCTGGTCCCATCAATCATAATTGGTGTTGGTGATGTGTTTCAGTGAGGGAAGAGACCAAATGACTGGGATGATGGCCATCTCACAAAAGATTATAGTTGAGATAACACTAAGGCAGATAAGACCAAGTAGATCTAAGTGCTCGTAAGTCTCTGGAAGAAGTGTACGTCAAGTGCTATGAGAGGCATGGATCAGGATTGACCTAGGAATATTACGTTTGATCTGGGACTTTAAAAATCAGTGGAATCTCCTCAGGAGGACATGTGAGTGGAACAACATTTTAGGCAAAGGGAATAGATGTATAAAGAGATGGCTGTGACAGAGCTTGATGTGACAAGGCAACAAGAAGTTCAGGGGTGTGAAACTGAGTTGAAAGCAACAAGAAAGGTAATTGAGGAGGTATAGGTCACTGAGGGCCTTTCAGGCCAAAATGAAAACTTATTCAAGGGGCTAGGGAAATGCTCTTGCTTACAAAGCCTGCTGGCTCAGGTTTCAATTCCCCAGCCACCCACATAAAGCTGAATGGCTTTTCCTTTGCAGAGACCCCAGAGTACACACACATGCAAATAAATAAAATGTTTAAAAAATTTAAAAAATTGGGGCCAGGTGGTGGCGCATGCTTTTAATGCTAGTACTCAGGAGGCAGAGATAGAACTGTTGTGATTTTGCAGCCAGCCTGGGCCTGCAGAGTGAGATCCAGGTCAGCCTGAGCTAGAGTGAGACCCTATCTTGGAAATACCAAGAAAAAAAATGGGCTGGGGAGATGGCTCAGTCGATAAGGTGCTTGCTTGCAAAACCTGTGGCCCAGGTTTGATTTCCTAGTACTCACATAAAGCCAGATGCACAAAGTGGCACATGCATCTGAAGTTCCGTTTGTAGTGGTAAGAGGCCCTAACATTCTCTCTCTCTCTCTCCCCTTTTGTCCCTCTCTCTGTCATTCCTTCTCCTTCTCTCAAATAAATAATAAATATTTTTATTTATTTATTTGCAAGTAGAGAGATAGGGTATATCAGGGCCTCCAGTCACTGCAAAGGAACTCCAGATGCATGTGTCACTGTATAGCTGGTTTCACATGGGTACTGGGGAGTCTAACTCGGGAGGCTCTCCAAGAAGTCATTGGCAGCTCCACCCAACACCTCCATACCAACAAGTGCTTCAGGGTGACCCAAAGAAGGGAGGAGACTTTCACATCAGCTTTTACATACTTCTATCTGGAAGTGATACATACCACTTCTGCTCACACTCTGGTGGCCCAGACAAGCCACAAAGGCCAGGTCTGACCTTATCAGTGTGAAAAAGACCATCTTCTGGTGTGGCCAGAAGGCAAGCAGAACCCAGTATACCATTTAGCACTGGTAATGCATATCCTGTTTGAAAATGCCAAGAGAAAGAACCGGTTTTCAGTGGAAGGTTCAGCTGAGAGGAGATGGAGGAGAAGGGCCGCAGACACATGAGTAAGCAGGTCCTAGCTCCTGATCACAAGGTTGCTGGCCTCTTCTGTGATGATCTTCTTCGAAGGTCCTGACATGTCTCAGAGGTAAGATGGATGCTGGAAGGGCAGAGGAAGGAGACAGAGGCCTCAGGTGGAAGTGATTCTTCCCCCCAGAGTTTCAGCAAACCTTGAGAGGGGCTTGGTTGTGCTGGTGGGCCTGGGAGTTCTATTCCTGGTCCCCTGTCAAGATCTTCACATTGATTGGGATCCCCAAATTAGACATATCTGGTTGGCAAGAAAGATGCAAAGAATAGAGTTGCGTAGAGAAGGTGAGAGTGTGGGGCAGGATTCTCTAGCTCCCTTGGGTCCCCGAGGGATCCTGGCAGATGAGTGCAAGGCCACCACACATCCTTCCTGGCATTTGGCCCTTTGCTTTGTCCTGCTCCCCTTCCTGTAGAGAATACAGTGTGGCAGCAGGGGGGTCATAACCTCTGTCCCTAGCTCGCTCTGACACCTTCAGGGAGATGTGTTGGGACCTGGCTTCCAGGGAGTGTAACTGATGCCACAAATCAAAGGAGTGGCAGGCCAGGCTAGATAGCCTCTAAGGTCCTTCACAGGGGTGGGAGTGAAGGAGCCAGAAGCCGAGGCCTGTGGGAGGGTGCAGAGGGGCAATGGAGTGTGCCCAGCTCCGTTTGAAGAGGTCATGGGAAGGGCAAGGAGGAGCTTGGGGATGGAAAGGGGAAGGGGAAAGCAGGGAAAGAGTTGAGGGAGGAAAGAAAGGAGAAACCAGTGGAAGTGATGGAGAAAGGAAAAAGAGAGAGAGAAAAAAAGAAGAGATGGAAAAGTGAGGAGAAAAAGAGAAATAAAAGGAAGAAAAAAAAAGGAGAAAATAAATACAATGAAGAGAAAGCCAAAAGAGAAAAGCCTCAGAGTGGTGGCATGGCACACACCTGTAATCCATGGTTGGGAAGTTGAGGCAGGAGGATTATTTTGAATTTGAGGCCAGCTTGGGCTACAGTGTGATACCCTATCTGAAAGAAGGAAGGAGCCAGGCATGGTGGCGCCCACCTTTAATCCCAGCACTCAGGAGGTAGAGGTAGGAGGATCACCATGAGTTTAAGGCCACCCAGAGACTACATAGTGAATTCCAGGCCAGCCTGAGCTAGAGTGAGACCCTACCTCGGATATATATATATATATATATATATATATATATATATATATATATATAAATGAAGAAGAAAAAAAGGAAGGAAAGAAAGAAAGGAAAAAGGAGAAAGAAAAGAAAGGAAAAAGGAGAAAGAAAAGAAAGGAAGAAAGAAAGGAAAGGAAAAAATAAAGTCAAAGGGAAAGAAAGAAAGAAAGAAAGAAAGAAGAGGAAATGGGTGTGATGGGGAGGAAGAGATCAGGGGAAGGAAGAGGGGGACTTGCAGGAGAACGAAGAGGAAAAGGAGAATAAGGAGAAGTAAGAAGAGTGGGTGGAAAGTGCGGAGGAAGAGGAGAGAAGACAGAAGGAAAGAAGGGAACTGCGCTCTTCCTGGGCCCTGGCAATCCCAGTGGGCACGGGGCTGGCGGCTGGCGGGGAGGCCTGGCAGGCAGGCGGGCACCATAAAGGGGAGCGCAGTAGGCCGCTATGAAGATCTATTGGGCCCCGCAGTGTCATTGTCTTCAGAAGGAATTAAAAACAAATTGCTGAGGGCCAGCACATAATTTAAAGACTCACGGCAATTTTATGACTTGCTAATGTTCCTAATTACATGCCCGTGAAAGGCTTAATTAATTGGGGGATGTAGCAAAAAGTGGAGCCTGTGTTTGTTATCATGGTTCCACTGCATTGATTTTAGTGCCTATGGAGAATTTAGGGCCTCTTTATTTGCACAAAGAAAATGCAAGTCTCTCGAAAAAATGCACATTAAGATCAACCCCTCGCTGCTATCTAATATACTTTCCTCTACTTAACCAAAGCGCTTGTAATCATATTTTGTAAATGTTGGTGCCGTTAATTGCATTGTGAGGGAAAATAGGTTCCGCTTGGCTGGTTGTGGAGAATTTTATAAAGTTCGTTCCAGGCGCTTCATTCTAGGGATCTCTTCCCAGAAAACTTGTGGAGATGTTGGGGTGCTCAGCCTGGGATTCACTGGTTGTTCCTTGGTTACCACAATTTCTGCTGCTGTTTGATGAGCTGAGTTCCCACCAGTGGGGTGGGAATGGGGCCCATAGGCACACAGAGGAAGGCCACACCCAGATTTTCTTCTCCAGAGCATGGGTATAGAGGACTTCCTTTTGGTATAGGTTGAGCCACACCCTTCTTGTGAGGCCTGGGTGAGTGGCGCTAGGCTTCACAGAGCCTTGGTATCTTCATCTGTGACTTGGAGTTTGGACTTTGCCTTGCTGGTATCAAACCGTGTGATGATCAAACAAGATAATAGACGAGAAAGTGGTTCAGACCAGATGGAAGGCTGTGACCTTTCTCATCAACCACTGTCTTTTCTCATCCTTCCTCAGGGGATCGTAGGGACAGTCCCCTTGCAGCTGGAGGCTCTTAATGAAAGACCCCCAGTCAGCTGGAGATGGAGGGGCCTCTTGCCTGAGAATGGAAACTCATTCTTTCCCAGGGCTCCCAGAGTCTGGGGTCTCCCTGGCTCAGAACTGCCCCCATGGGCTTGTCATGATCTATTACAGCAAACTCCTCTAGGGCAGAGACAGTCTCTCAGATGTCCAGCCCCAGCACTTTCCTCATCAGGATCAGTGAGGGAGCAGGGCAAAGACTCAGGAAAGATCCCATTTCTCTGTCAATGTTCTTGGTGCAGGTAGATTCCCCTCAGCTCACCTTTTTATGGAGTAACTTTTCAAGGACCTTAGCTTTGTGGTGTGTGCATGTGTCCACCCATCGTCCCACCTTGTCCTCTGTCCGCCTTAAAGCCATTACAACTTGGAGTCACATGTTGCTAAAACAGGTCCTGGAAGTTTCTGCCTCTTGACATCACTCTGCTCTCCCTGCTCTTTGGCTTTAGCGTGTTTGCGGTATTGCATGTTGGGCACATGCTCTACTACCACTGAGCGACACTCCAACCCCTATTTTTTGGTTTTGACTCCAGGGGATTTCCCTTTATGTTTTGACACCTTGGCTGTACCTAGAATGGGATGTTTTTCCATTCCCCCCCCCCCCAGCATTTCCAGGTGTTTTGCATCTGAAGGTCTTCTGCATGTCACCCCATCCTGCGGTCATGGGATGGAAGTCCTTCAGCACTCTCAATTGTGTGGTCTATTTTTAGTATCTTCCGAACACTTGTCACCACTGGAAATAACCATACTCATTTGTCTACTGTTTTATAACTGGAAGGCAAGCTCCAGGAGGGCAGGAAGACTGCTGCCTTCAGCACCAAGGACAGCACAAGCTCTTGCTGTTGGCACCAAGGGTTCAAGCCTGGGTTTTAATTCAGCCTAGCAAGTTGGGCAACATTCTTAGTCTCTCTGAATTCCGTTTCCTTATTTGTAAAACAAAACTAGTAATTTTCTCCTTATAAATTTGTAAATGTTAAAAAAAACAGTTTTTGTTAAACAATTCTTAAGCTGGGAAGATGGTTCATCAGTTAAAAACACTTGCTTGCAAAGCCTGACAGCCTAGGTTCAATTTCTCAGTACCCACATAAAACCAGATGCAAAAAGCAATATATACATCTGGAGTCTATTTTCAGGGGCAAGAGACACTGGTGCATCTATATTCTTTCTCTCTCTGTCTGTTTGCAAATAAATAAATAAACTTTAAAGGAATTTTTAGAGGCAGAAGTATAAGGATTGCTATGAGTTCAAGGCCAGCCTGAGACTGCATAGTGAATTCCAGGTCAGCATGGGCTAGAGCGAGACCCTACCTCAAAAACAAAAACAAAAGAACTTCCAGGCATGGTGGTGCATGCCTTTAATCCCAGTACTTGCGGGGCAGAGGTAGGAGGATTGCCATGAGTTTGAGGCTACCCTGAGACTACATAGTGAATTCCAGGTCAGCCTGAGCTAGCATGAGACCCTTCCTGGAAAAACCAAAAACAAACAAACAAAAAAATTTTGAGGCAAAGACTCATGTAGCCTAGGCTGGCCTTGAACTATGTTATTGAGGATGATGTCAGGGAGCTCCTCCCCCAAAATGCTGGGATGATAGGCATGCACACCACACCTGGCTTGAGAACTCGTTGGAATCATTGCTGGATACTCCATGAGTGATAGTTAATGTGACCAAGGATTTTGGAGGCTCATATTATCTGGTCTCACTCACCACCCATGAAGCTACATCTCCCCTCACTCCTCTCCCCACTAGGCTCTGCCATCTGGAAATTGTGGCTCCCTCTTTCTTCTCTCTGTACAGCTCTCTTGTAACCTCACAAACACAAGAGGCGGTACACAGGGGGCCCTTCCTTCCAGCACACAGCAGGCCCACTGGCTCCTGAGTGGTGGCCATGGTCACTTTGCCTTGTCTCATGGAAATGCCTTTGGGAGTTAGGTGGATTGCTACACATCTGTAACCCCAGCATTTGGAGGCAGAAAGATTTTGAGTTGAAGGCTAGTCTGGACTACATAGCAAGACTCTGTCTTAGAAAAATAAAACCAAATAACAAATACCTAACAATTTTAAGCCAAGTATGCTGACTCACACCTCAAACCTGTGATCCTCCTGCCTCAGCCTTCTGAATGCTGGGATCATAGTTGTGTACCACCATGCCCCATTTCTCTGTCCTTCTCTAGCAGATTGAATTAATATAATAACCTGAATTATTTTTCAATAGACAAGAACTTCTTTAATGAGACCTCAGGGAGGACATCAGGGACTCTTGGGCAGCATTCTAGTTGGCCTAGAAAGAGGATGCTGGTACCAGGCCCAGGCATATCACAACCTTCTTTCTGTATCTATCTCCTCCTAAATTATCCTTCACCATTCATAGCCTCCCACACCACTCTTATTTTTTTTCTAAATTAGATTTTTTATTATGAAATATTTCACACAGAGAGAAAACCATAAACAATAATATAATGAACACCCATGCATCTTCTGTCTGGCTTTGTTAAATATTAACATTTTTGCCATATTTGCTTCAGATACATATTTTTTAAAGAAATAAAACATTATAGACATAATGGTAACTCCTCATATGTTTCTCTCAAGACTCATTCTCAGCAGAGTGGGGGGTGGGTTGGGGAAGACTCATCTTCTTCCTGTCTTCCCATGGGTAAACGAATACCCACTTAAATTTAGGGTGTGATTTTTCCATAGAATTTTTAACTGGAGATTATAAATGCATGAGTCCTATTGGGCTTGTATGCATCTGGACTTTACTTACATGGCAGATGTTCTGGTCAGTATGTCTTTGGTCTTACCTTGTTACATTTGGTTGTAGGTCATGTTCATTGAATACCAGAATGTGCCTTCATTTATCCTTCACTGTAATAAGCACCCTTGTACATTTCTCCTTGTGCACACATACAAGTGTTTCTCTGGGGCATATAACTTGGAATGGAATTGCTGGGTGACAGGCCTATCTGTTATCTATTGCTGCATCATAAACCACCCCCAAACTTGCAGCTTAAAACAAGCAACATCCCTTTATTTGCTTACAATTCTGTGGGTTGGAAATTCAAGCAGGGCACAGTGAGGACAGTATGTCACTTTGCCACAAGTTTGAGGGCTCATCCTGAGCAACTTACACATCTGGGATAACTAACACATCTGGGCTATCTGTGTGGGTCCTTGGCTGTCACAGTTAGAGGGCTCAGTTTTCTTCCCCGTGGGTTTTTATCCATCTGGCTTGGATTTCCTCACAGCTTCCAAGAGTCAGTGCTCCTCAGAGAACAAGCCACCTCTTCTTGCCCCAGATGTGGTGGCACACATCTGTAATCCCAGAACTCAGGAGGTGGCACCAAGAAGATCAAAGCCAGCCTCAGTTACCTAAGGCCCTGTCTTAAAACAAAACAAAACCACAGAACCAATAAACAAACATAAGGTTTGAGGCCAGCCTACGCTACATAGTAAGATCCTGTCTTATAAATAAATTAATTAATAAAATAATTTTAGTGCTCACTTCGGCAGCACATAGACTAAAATTGGAACGATACAGAGAAGATTAGTATGGCCCCTGCATAAGGATGACATGCAAATTCGTGAAGCGTTCCATAAAATAATTTTAAAAAAGAAAAAGAAAATAAATAAACCTCTTCTCTAGCTTCATTATTGCTAATAACCCATTGGCTAAAGCAAGCCACATGACCAGGCCTAGAGGAAATGTCTACCACAACCAGGTACAATACTAGCAGTTTTATGTGTTATTAGCAGATGGTCCCTCCAAAGTAGTATGGAGTCAGATTTGGTGGCACAGATCTGTAGTCCCAGTTGCTCAAGAGATTGAAGCATGAGGATCTCAAATTCAAGGTCTGCCTGGGTTACAGAGTGAGTGCAAGCTCATCTGGGTAACTTAGTCAGACCCTGGCTCAAAAGTTAAAGAAAAACGGTAAAAAAGAGTTGGGAATGTAGCTCCGTGGTAGAGGTATTATTTTAATTTGTTGGGGATTTTTGTTTGTTTGTGTATGAAATGGGGTTTTGCCTGCCTAGCATGCACGAGGGCCACAGGTTTAATCCCCAGGACTGAAATACACGGGAGTAGTATCCACTTAATTCACCATCTCCCTACCCTTGTTTGGTCCCCTTTTAATGGTGTTGGGTTGTTCTACATCCCCATCAATATATAAATATTTTCTGATTTTTTTAAAGCTGTGCTGATGTTAATGAACTTGAAGTGATATCACACTGTTGTTTAAACTGTTTTTTGATAGGTAGGGGGAGGCGACACCAGTGTCTCATATAACCCAGACTGGTCTCAAACTCTCTGTAGCTATTAATGCCATTAAATTCCTTGATCCTCCTGCCTCTACTTCCCGAGAGCTGAGATTTCAGGCATGTGCCCCCACAATGGGTTCATGCTGTGCTCGGGGCAGGCTCCAGCGCTTTGTGCATGCTAGGTAAGCACTCTGTCAACTGAGACATACCCCCAGCCACCCATATAATCTTGGTTACTCAGGGGGATGATCAGCCTTTCCTGTTTATCTTTTGATCAGTCACTTGGATTTCCTCTTTTATTCCCATCTTTTGTCCTTCTTTGTGTCAAATCATTTTCTCTTCATCATAATAATTTAGAGTTGTTTGTATTTCTTGGATCTCTAATTCTCTAATGTTTCACATGGGCATGGAGGGGATGCCTTCTTCCTCTCCTTCTCCTGGGACAGAGGGCTGTGCAAATCTTCTGGTAAAGATTTCGGGAGATTAAAGTTCTTTGGGCTTTGATGCTAAGTGGCCTCAACATCTGTCCCACCCTCCAAGTGTCTGTGAGAGTGAGGTCACTGATGGAAAGACCCAGGATTCTTCCATTACTGCCTGGAGGTACTTGGCTGTCAATCTTGCTTGTCCTTCTTCTTCTTCTCCCATCCCTTCAGACAGGCCTTCTCCTCAAGCTGACAAGGCCACAGTGTCCCCCTTAGAAAACTGGACAATGTCCAGAGTGTGACAAGGGTGAAGAGCCTGGGACATCCTTTCTCTGTTGCTGGGCCTGTGCGCATCCTATGTCCTGGACATGGGTCCTGAGCATGCCCAGCACCTCCTCTGTGTCATTGCTTCCTCTGTTCCCACCTATACCAACCCCCCAAGGTCACCTCAATGTCTCAACGATTCAGTGAGAATCTCCATGGTGTGGCCCTCTACTCCCATGCCAGATACAATCTAACCCTGTGTATTAGTCAGGGTTCTCTAGAGAAAACAGAGTTGACAGAATGGATTGTAGTGAAAGGAAATTTATTGGGGTAGTTTAGGACAGTCCAACAATAGCATTCTGCAGGCCCACAGGTGAAGAAACCAGTAGCTGTTCAGTCCACGTGGCTGGAGGCCTCAGCAGTCCCAATCCAGCCCAGAAGGCCTGATGGCTTCCTTGGGAGCGACTGCTCTTCAAGTCCACAATGTGAGGCCGAAGAAACTGGGTTCCGGTCCAGGAAGGGTAGGAGAGCAGGATGCAAGTGCAAGTCACAAAAAAGCACCAGCAGCCAACAAGCAGAGAGACCAGGAGAGAATTTCTTCCCCTTTATATAGTCTTAGGGTAGGGTCCCACAACCCTATCCCAGACTTAATGGCTTCCTGAGTCTCTGGAATTTCCTTCCTGCACTGCCCACACAGGAAAGGATGTTTACTTCTAGCTCTCCTGAGCTTCCTTACATCCTGCCCCCTACTGGGAGGCTGCCTTCCTGTGAACATCCTCAGAGATCCACCCAAGATTTACTAAAAAGGTCAAGTTGACATCAAAACTTAACCATCACACCCAGCACCTCCTCTGTGTCATTGCTTCCTCTGTTCCCACCTGTACCAACCCCCCAAGGTCACCTCAATGTCTCAATGATTCAGTGAGAATCTCCATGGTGTGACCCTCCACTCCCATGCCAGATACAACTGACTTTTAACGAAATTCTCTTTGAACCATTTGTTATTTCTTGCAGACTCAGATAAGTTCTAGAAGGGACAAGTTAACTCACTAGTCTGACTTCATGACTTACTAGGGTATCTCTAAAGCAAAATCCAAATGTAATCTAAAAAGTTCCCTTTGGGAGAACTTAACCTGAAACTTAACAGAAAAATCTAGAGAGAAGTGACAGTTCTTGGGCTGTGCAGTATGACAGCTCCTAGCCACCTGTTCATTTACATGGACTAAAATAAAGCTGAAAGTTCATCTCCTCAGTCACAATGGCCACAAAGCAAGTGCTTGAAGTCACATGGGGCTCATGGCTGTCATGTTGGACAGTGCAAATACAGCACGTGCCCATCGCTGAGGAAAGTTCTAGTGAGCAGTGCTGAGTTGGATGAGTTCTGCTACAGTTTCATATTGATTCTCTCTTTGTTTAGGGTTCCTGAGGTGTAAAGATTGCCCCAGCTCAGCTGTTAATCTGTGGTTGACCATAGCAAAGACATCTGTGAGGACCTTCCATCTTTCACCCATCCTTGTTCCCCCTGGGGAATAGAGTTATTTATGGCCTGGCAGGAAGGGAAGAGGAGGGGGTGAGAGGGAAGAGGGAGGGAGGAGGAGGTCATTATAGCTCCCAGATTCTTGCCTTTGATCAGGTAGTTTGGAGCCAGCTAAGGGGCCAGGAGATGAGGTGGTGGGAGGAAGAGAGGAAGCAGAGGTCCCTCCAGGGGTCAGGTGAGCTCCAGGGGAATGGAGGGAGGCCCCTCCTCTACATATCCCCTCAGAAGGAACGGAGTTGAGGAGGGCTTTTCTACCCCTCCATCATCTGAAGGGAGTGCAATGGGAGACTGGTATGTTCTTGCTCCATACCACAGGCTCTTTGGTCCCTTCTAGAACAAAGTGAATGCTAAGAAGGCTAACCCTAGTAGATCCCTGGCTGCTTATCCATCCTGCAGGGGAGCATTAAGGAGGGAGAAAAGGGGCTTGCAGAAATTAATGCGCTTGGAAAGAAGAAAGGGGAGGCCTCCTGTGAGCTGTTGGTTGGAGAGGAAGACATGTGAAGCATTCTTTTTTTTTTCTATTTTTCTTATATTCTTATATTTCTTTTGTGGTATTGAGGATAGACCTAGGGCCTTGTAAATGTTAGACAAGTGCTCTACCATTGAACTATATATCCACAGCCCTGAGCCACAAGTTGCCCATGTTGACCTTGGGCTTGCTTTTTCTTCCTTCTGCTTTTCTTTTCTTTTCCTTTCTTTTCTTTCTCTCTCTCTTTCCTCTTTCTTTCTTTCTCTCTCTCTCTTTCTTCCTTTCTTTCAGCAGGGTCTCATTGTAGTTCAGGCTGACCTTGAACTTACTCTACAGGCTAGCTTGAACTCCTATCGATCCCCTTACCTCAGCCTCTGGAGTGCTGGGATTAAAGGTGTGCACCACCATGTCTTGTTGCCCTTGAGTTTTAATCCTCCTGCTTCTGTCCTACAAGTAACTAGGATTACAGACTCTCATCACCAAGCCCAGTTTTTAGAAATGATCGTCTATCTTTAGGGTGGTGGGACTTTACAAATGAGAAGTCAGCCCTGGATTGGGATCAGAAGACTTAATAATCCTATCTTCTTGGATAACATGTCACTTTTCCAAGCTTCAGTTTCCTTGTCTGTAAAATGAGACCCACATATACTAGCAACCATAGGAGGAAATGAGTCCACTGGTGTGAATACATCTGGCAGGTAACAGATCCCCAACACATATTTGGAGTCCTCTGAAATCTCAGTTTGCAACCACCTTGCTAGGACTCTTGGTACTGGGTGCTGGCCTTGAGAGTCACCTTAAACCCAGGGACGAGAAGAGTTTCATGGGAGGGACCGGGACCCTTTGATGTCAGGGGAAGCCTGAGCTGCACAGAGGCAGCAATGGGGGCCAGTGGGTAGCTGGGGCCGGGGGCTGTGTTGGCACAGACCCAGGAGTGTAGTTTCAAAGGCAAGCTTCAAAGGCAGGCTGTGTTCATGTGGCTTCTTTTGTACCTGCTCAGGGAAGGGAAGCGAGCCAGTGCCCCTCTTGCTCAGGGCGGGCAGCTCAGTGCCCCCAGACAGTCAGTTTGAGAGTCTTGTCTCATCAAAGCAGGAATGATGGGGCTTAACTCAGGAAGCCCTGCCCAGGCTCACCTGCAGCAGGTCACACTGGGGTGAGAGGAGCCTGTGCTGGTTAGGGTGACATGAGTGGGTAGGAACAACAGGGGAGGAAGGCCAGAAACTGCAGTTTTAATCAAAGAGGGAGGGAGCCTCATTAATGGGCAGGTCAAGAGCAAGGAGCCAGGAAACTGAATGGAGGTTGGCAGAGGGGCCTGCTGGGACCTGCAGACACAGGGGATCCAGAGTGACTTCTCACCTGCTCCTTCAGCCCCTGAGGGCAGCCTCCTTTCCCACTTCTGGCCAGAGTCACCCTGGCCGCACCAGCATCTCCATGATCCCACCCCACAGGAATCCTGGGAGTCCAGGGATGAAGGGAAGGTGCATGTCCTATTGCAGTGGAGCCAGAAGAGAACAATGCATATTCTGTCAAGTTATACATACCTTGGCCTGAAATCCTGGCCTCATCCATGTGGGTAGACTCTAGTGAGAAGACTTCCTTGCCTCCAGCCCTCCCCACATGCCTGGAACCTTGGATGAGCAGGAATGTCTTAGAATTGGTCTGCAGAGCGTGACTTTTGTGTGCATGTGTGTGCCTGTGCATGTGGAGGTCAGAGGACAAGTTCAGGTGTTGGTCTTCAGGTGCTATCCACCTGTTTTTGAGACAAGGTATCTCTATCCTGGGGTTTACCAATCTGGCTAGAATGGCTGGCCAGGGAGCCCTAGGAATCAGCCTGTCTGCACCTCTCCAATGCTGGGATTATAAACGCACATCACCACACCTCATTTGTTTACATGGGTTCTGGAGATTGAACTCAGGTCCTCATGCTTCCAAAGCAAAGCTGCACATTACTGACAGCTGAGCTATCTCCTCAGCTCCCAGATCTTTAGACTTCTTTGTTTAACAAAATATTATTTGTGTGTGTGTGTGTGTGTGTGTGTGTGTGTGCATGAGAGAGAGAGAGAGTTTGGGCATGGCAGGGCCTTTTACCACTACAAACAAACTCTAGATACATACACATACCCTTTTTGTTCATCTGGCACTGGGGAATTGAACCCAGGCCAGAAGGCTTTGCAAGCAAGTACCTTTAACTGCTGAACCGTCTCCCTTGCCCCATATCTTTAGACTTGTAAGTAGAACAACCCAGTGAATAGCCAAAGTGTTTGTTCATCCATGCAACAGTGTTCTATTGGACACCTCTCTATATGTTAGACATTCTCCCACAAATCCATCATTGAGGCCCTCTATCCCTATCTTAGCGGGGAGGAAACTGAGTAACAGGGTGGTTTGGCAACTTGCCCAAAGTCACCAGGCTCTGGACCTCCCCCATCCCGCAGCCACAGTGAGAGATAGAGACCTCCCAGCAATGTTGGAAAGGGTAGGGTCCTTTTTACTCTCTTGGTACTTATGACTGAGGTTGACCTTGTTCAGAGACCCAGTAGTTCCTAGAGCTCATTTGGTGACCAGGTCTGTTCTAGTCCACCCACAAAAGGCCCCAAAGCAAGACCTTCTCTAGGGTTTCAGCCACAGCTATATCATTGTTGTTCCCATGTGGATCACACCACCTCATCAGCAAAGTGAGGCAGATGGATGGGGCTTAGTGGTTCTTTGGACCCTGTATGTAAGTCACTGTTTAAGAAATATTGGCATCTCCTCTCCATCCCCACTCCCACCAAGGACTTCTGCCTCATTTGGCCTGAATGAGGCCACAAGTCATCTGTTCGGATCTTGCAAGTAAGTACAGCTGGGCTGGTAACTAGACTCTGTCTAGTTCTCATAGACCATGGCCAGAGATCATGAACACGGCTCTAGGCCATCATGATGCCCCCAGCCCAAGTCTATGTTCTCCAGGCAGTTTCAGTGGGAAGAAACACTGACAGCTGTCTCTTTAAGAAGATGGTGTGCTGGGAGTCACAGAGGGCCAGAAGGCTGGGCCTGACTGTGGAGGGATTGCTCCTAAGGACCAGGTGGCCAGAAGAAGGACTGGGAGGAGCAGGTGCCTCAGCAGGAGGGGGAGGCAAACCTCCAAATTGGGGGTAGGGCTGCTTTGGAGAAGAGCAGCTCCCAGATCTTGACCTTTTGGGCCCAGTTATAGGAGTGCAGGACAAGCAGGGTAGCTACAGGCCTCCAGGGAAGGTGAACCCAGCGCCCTTGGCCACCTGCCCTGCCATTCTGCACACAGCGTTCTCACACTGTGTCCCCACGTGGGAGGAGAGGGAGCTAGGGGCACCTTGACTCTCCTTCCAGAAAGATCTGCTGACAGAGACAAACTTCCCTGCCCCCACCCTCTCTGGCTGTGGCTGGCAGACTGCTCAAGCAGATCGGGTCAGGAGGACAGTTTCCTCCTTCCCTCCCTGTGCCCACCACAAACTGCAGGTGGCAGCTCTCAGGCTTCCTAGGAGCTGCGCAGACTTGGGAGACCAGTGCAGGGGAAGAAAGGTCTTGGGGATTTGTCCTTCTTCTGCTAGATTTGAACTGGAGCAGGGCTTCCCACCCTTAGGAAGACCCCCTCTTAGATCCTTGTTCATATACATTCTCACTCGGTGGGTAGGGCCCTCTGCACCCTGACAATCCCCAGGACTGCTGCAGCTTGGTTGGGGGTCACATCTGAGCAGCAAGGAGCAAGAATGCTCCACATGGCAGCTCTCGAGACCCAGCCCTGTGATGGGCTATAAGCAGCTGGCACTCACTAGGGCAGGGCTAGGCTGGGCGGACAGCCACCAGCCCCTGATGTCCCTAACGAACAAGTGGTCCTCTCCAGCCTGGCACGTGGCACCATTGATGGCCCTGTGCCCAGAACAAGGAAAACACAAAATCTCATTTCAAGCCCCAATGATGGTTTGGTTCAGCTTTCCTAGCTTTATAAAAACTTAATTCCATGCATTTTCCTTAAATGCAAGGCTGTGAGGCACCTGCTTAAAATGAATTTTTTCTCTCTCCATTTGAGTAGACAGGCAGAGCAAGTGACTTTTCTACCCTTTTCCAGAGCTCTGGTTTGCTGGGTCTTGGCCATGTCTCTCTCGATGATTCTCCATGTCGGCTTCTCATCTCTGTTTCTCATCTGCACACACCTGAGGTTGAATCTGCCTGCAGCCGCCACCGCTGCAGGTAACTAGTTGTGTGACTTCAGTAAGTCTCTTAACTTCACCTTTAAAGGGGTCACCACCACCCCTTTAAAAAACATAAACATTAGAGTACTTTGTAAGTTGAAAGGATCCAACAAAATAGGCTTGCTTTGGCACAAAGGTTAAGCCAAACCTAATGACACATGTCTGTAATCCCAACTGCTCAGGAGGCTGAGGCAGGAGGGTCTCAAATTATAGGCCGGTTTGAGCAATTTAAATAAAAGCTGAAAAGAGCAGGAGATATAACTCAGTGGTGGAGTGCTTATTTAGTTTGCATGGGGCTTAATCCTCAGTGCTGGGGTGGGAGTAGTGAGTGCTTGAACCAGAGTACCAGGAGTCAGCTGTGAGCTGCGGCAGCATGGTGGTGCATACCTTTAATCCCAGCACTCAGGAGGCAGAGGTAGGAGGATTGCCACAAGTTTGAGGCCACGCTGAGACTAGATATTGAATTCTAGATCAGCCCGGGCTAGGCCCTACCTAGAAAAATAAATCATCTGTGAGGCTTCGGGTGAGTTACTAACTGCTCTGAGCCTTAGTTCCCCCTCCTATTAGAAGAGAGTAATATTATTTAAAGCATTATGATGAGGAGTTAACTAAATGATGTTCAGATATTGCTCAAAACAGTGCCTGATATAGACACACACACACACACACACACACACACACACACACACACACACACAAACACACCTGGCCTGGTGCCATTTTCACCCTGATTTTCTCCTTAACAATTATTGTAAACATATCCCCAGTTATTATATTGTAGTTAGTTACATAGTAAATATTCAGATGAAGGTGTGGAAATGCACAGGCTATATTTTTGTTGGCCATTGTGGTTGCTGAGCTGGAGTCAAGAGCTAACAGTTTACAAGGGAGTAAGGAAGTCCAATAACTATTTCCTTTTCTTTTACAGCCATCTCCCTGGAGCCATCTCCCTGGCCCAGAAACAGCCAGAGTCAGCGAAGACCTTGACCCACTGGCCTGTCCCTCTTACCCTATGCTGCTGGTAAGGAAGCAGAGTCCTCTTCCTCCTGGGGCCCTTTGTTAACCCCTGGAGCTGTACTGCTGGGGTTAGAGGTAAGGTTTGCCCAACGGGGATGCCCAGGAGACATAGGCAAGGAACTGGACCTTCTGGACACAAGTGGGGAGAGGGGGGTGATGGGGCACCGCATTCTGTTCAGGTCAGAAGAGGGCTCCCCAAAAGAGGGAGACTGTGGGGCAGGAGAGTGAGCCCCAGCAGGATGAGGAAGGCCAATCCCTTCTATCCTTTACTCTGGGGGATAGAAGGATACCTTCTTCCTTAGGCCTTGACTTCCCCAAACCATCTCCCCAAGCAGCACAAGAAAAGCTCAAAGAATGAAGAACCAGAATCTTTCATCCCATAACCTATAACCTACTCTGTTCTCTGCCCTGCCACCCCTTCCTGGCATCTCATTGTCACCCACACCCTGGGTCTTCTCCTCCTATAGAACACAGGATCTCCTGCGGAAGATGTTCCCCAGAAGCAGTCGGACCCTAGAATTGGTTAGAGATCCACTGCTGGATGCCCATGGGGAGGAATCTTGGGTTAGAAAGAAGCAAGTCTGGTGGGTAGCATCCCCAGAATGGGGGAGTCTCTGGCTACAAGAACACAGCTTTGATCAGTAGGAGTGATAGTCCAAAACCAGCTATGGTGGTTCATGCCTATTAGCCCAGCCCTTGGGAGGTTGACACAGTATTGCTGTGAATCCCAGAGCAGCCTGGTTTACATGGTGAATTGCAGCATGGGCTATAGAGTGAGACTCTGTGTCAAAATAAATAAATAAAAAGCTAAACCAACAAAGAAATGGCCCTGACAAGGAGCCTTCCACACCGAACAACAATCGTGGATTAAATGAAAGCAGCAGAGATTTGAGTGGGATATAAGGAGACAACCTGATAAAACACACAGGCAAAGATGTGTCTGTGTGACTGTCCCAGGAAGCAGGCCTGGAATGGATCTGGCCGGAAAGCTGATTCGGTTCTGCAGGAATGTGGGTTACATGGAAGCAGAGGATGGGTCGTCTCACTTGCCCTGGTCTAGAATGCCGTGGTGTGTACATTTCCTCAGTGACCTATATGAGCTTCACTGTGGCATTCACAAAGGGCCCCACGGACAGCCCCACCCCCATTCCAGCCTCCTGAAGGCACGTTTGGCTGTGAAACAAAGTTGGGGAAACCCAACTGTCAATAAAACCACTCTCTACACTCAGGCAGAATTAATTGTGTGAACACCATTGATCAAACCACTTAATACTTTCAGGGACTGAGAAGGAGCTGAAATGTAATTTCATTCCCAACCTGCTCACCCCTAATGAAACTCCTAATAAGTCTCTAATTTTTCTTTCAGATAAGGGCTGATAGGTGGAAATGGGGGCGGAGGAGTGGAGGGGGGAACAGGGAAACTTATTTTCTCTCTCTCTCTCTCTTTTTTTTTTTTTGCTATACTCCTTCTAGATATATTGAAGTGAAATAAATACCTACTTCCAGAGCATCTTGCCAGGAGTCACTTGGAGGGTTGTAGCTGATCCGAGGTGGGGTGGGGGCTTGGAGATTGGACACAGATGACCCCAAGCTGTGGGTGAGGATGACAAGATTCAATTCCGATTTGGCTTAGGGTGATTATTCCAAGACTCGGGGGCAGCTGATCCATTTTCAGGCTGAAAACCAAACTCATGAAGGCTGTCTGTCACTGTGGCAAGGGGTGGGGGTGGAGCGCATAAGCAGAAGTGTTCAGACATGGAGAGGAATCATTCCATGATTCACAAGGCAGTGTGAGTGGTAGTTCAATTCCTGAGCAGACTGAGGGGAATTCTCTCTTAGGGCACCAATATGCTCCACACACATACACTGGGGACTGAGGTCTGTGAGGACACAAACCCTGTCGGTCACACTATTTCATCCTGTGCCCTAAGAAGTGTTTGAAATGCAGCATGTAGCAGGTACTCAACAGATAGTCGGAAAGTGTGTGTGCAAGATCACACATGTATGTACGCACATGGCTGGTGCACACATAAATACATGCAAGTGTACACACTGGGTAGTTTTGTTCTGTGGGAGGAAGGGACCTCAGTAATCTTTCCTTTTCTTTTTTGTGGTTCTGGATTTGAACCCAAGGCCTGTGCATGCTAGGCAAGTGCTCTATAACTAAGCTCTGTCCCTAGCCACCCTCAACCACTGCCAGCATTCTTATTTACCATTTTGTTCCGGGTCCATACTAGGCACTTGGACGCATCTATGCAGGCCTCCTTCCTCTGCTCCTGTGGTCAGACCTCCCTTGAGTCCAAGCTGTGTTCCTAGACCCACTCCCATTTCCCTCTTCTTGGAGGGCCTCTGTGGGTCTCTCGTCTCTCCATAGCATGACATCTATTTGGACCGGTTGCTATGGGTGTCTGGGTGCTATTAACATGTACCTCCCTCATCAGGCTTATCCTCCCAGACAGGAATATCTCAGAGAAAGGACCCTCTCCACTACCCAAGTGGGAACTCCTAGATGGCACCTCATTTCTAATGACCTGTAAGGTCCCCTCCCCCATAGTCTGAACGTTCCAAAGAGGTCAAGTTTTCCTAGCTACATTCTTTTTTTCTCCTCCTCTCCTCCTCTTCCTTCTTCTTCCTTCATTTTTGCAGTGTCAGAGATAGAAATCAAGACCTTTACACCTATTAGGCAAGCACTCTACCATGGGAACATCCCTAGTTCCTGCTTTTTAAATTTTCAGTTTTTTTTATTTTTCTCACTCTGTTGTCCAGGCTGGCTTTGAACTTCACATCCTCCCAGGAGGCTGGCATTACAGGTGTGCCTCCATGCCCAGCCTTTGGCATATGTGTGCATGCACAGGTGTGTGTGCGTGTGTGAGTATAATGGTGCATGTGTGTAGACAGCCCCTCCTTCCTGGACTTAATGTAAGTAATAAAATTAAGATTGCTCTGCCCTGATGCCCCTTGGCCCAATGGAGAGCCTGGGATTATAGCCTCTGGGGCAGGGACACAGGATGGACATTGACCTTATCCAAGCCTTCACTACCATCTCCCACAGCCTCGGCTCCTTTACCTGGCTTCTGAGACCTGGGAAGGTAAGTGGGCAGGGAGGCCGGGTGAGGTGGGAGCAGTGGAGGGAAGTTATTTACAAAGCCTGTGCCCTGGGGACCCTTGTCCTGGACAACAATTACAGCCCCTTAATTAACTGAATGCAGTCGGCCTGTTGATGGAGGCATGTCCCCACTGAAGTTTGCTGTGCCTGCCACTCTCTAGTACTGGTTAATGAATATAAATCAGATAGTTTAGTTAGCAAGCAGGGAACAGGTTGGCAAGGGCCTGAATTCCAATGCAGATGCCTGAGGATAGGAACATGCCCTCCATAGAAGAGGCCAGGGCACCCGTGAGGGCAACTCAGGCATAGCTGGGAAGCCTGCCTGGACCTTCACTCGGGCAGGGACTGCACACACAGTTGTATGTGCAGCCTGTGCTCACACCGAGCACCCAGCACAGCCTTATGTATCACAGCATGAGGGATGCATGTCCTCTCAATGGAAACGCCCAAGAAGCACAGTCCCAGGAAAGCCTGCTTCCTTCAGAAACCCACAGAGCTAGCAGGGCAGGGTGGCTCATGTCAGTCACCCCAGCACTTGGGAGGCAGGATGGAGAGAGTCTAAGGACATCCTGAGATACAGAGTGGGTTTGAAAGAGCATGATCCTGTCTCCAAACAAAACAAACAAACAAACAAAACCCAAAACAAAAGAAAAAGAGAAAGGGAGGGAATGAGGGAGAAGGAAGGAAGGAAGAAAGGAAGGAAGGAAGGAAAAAAAATCCATATATTCTTGGCAGTTTCTCCCTTGAGTGCCAGAGCCTGTGCCCACTGTCCCTGCAATAAATAGATCCGACCTGACTCCTGCCAGTTCTCTGTGTTCACAGGGGTGAGCCTGTGCCCAGGGTGCTAAGCAGGCTTCCCCTCTCCGAGTTGGAGTCGAAGCACTGAGCAGGGCTGTGGCGGTTGTGGCCTAAACTCCAGACAAGGAGACTTCTAGAACATATATGAGGTCTTCTGGCTACAGAGGAAGAATAGTGACATAGTCCTCACCCAGGGCCGGGTCCATAGGTTGGTGTTCTGTGCACAGAGCCCTGAGATTAGAAGACCCAATGCTTCCACGCTCTTCTGCCTTGACATCATAACTTTTGAACAAAGGGTTTTGCATTCTTGTTTTGCATTGGGAAGCACACAGTATGTGGACGGGCCCCACTCCCCCCCCCCTTGAAATAGAGCCAGTGGGACACAGGTGCAGTAATGTCAGTTTGGAGTTCTGTTATCCTTGACCAGAGCTCTAACCATAGGGGTCTCCTGTGGAAAGTGCCTTTTGCTATACCTGGAGTTCTGTCCTGCTGACTTTGTCACCTGAGCAAGTCACCTCACCTTTCTGAGTTCTAGGTTCAGGCTTCCAAATAGAGGTTCTTTTGATTCCTGCTAGCTCAGACATGTCTCCCTGGGGAAACAGATCAACCTGAGAATGTTGCTTCTCTGTGCCTCTCTCTCTCTCCCTTTCTCTGTCTGTCTGTCTGTCTGTCTGTCTGTCTATCTGTCTCACACACACATGCCAGTCTCATCCCAGAGCTGCATCGCTGCCTCCCAGATATGGAATTGGGGCATCCCAGCCCCAGGCAAGTCTGGACACGTTGCCTCAAAAATCCAGAGCTCAGTCAACACTTCTCCATGGCTTGTTTACTCCCCTCGAAGGGGGTGGGGGCTCCAGCTGTAGAGGTGGGGGGCTTATGGCATGGTGGGGGCAGACAAAGTAATTGGCACCCAGGGCTTGATGTCACCCCTCGTTCTGCCCCACTGGTCTCAGCTGGGAGGGGCAACAATTATTTACTCCTCCTAAGCTCCCCTGCTGAGAGAGCTATGGGGAGGAGGGCGGGTGTCTGCTGGCTGTGGAGACAAAGGAAAATGATCCTATGACCACAGAATGAGTGGCGCTGGGCAGGGAGGGCCCAGGGATGCAGGGCTGCTGTGCCCAGAGCGACTAGTTTAGGAGGTGCATGAGACCCAGCCTATGGGGAGCCTTTGTTCTGTTCTGTTTTCCCAGGTAGGGTCTTGCTCTAGCTCAGGCTGGCCACTACGTAGTCTCAGGCTGATCTCAAACTCACAGCAATCCTCCTACCTCTGCCTCCCAAGTGCTTAACAGGATACTGAAGGTCTGAGAGAAGTGGGTTCCAGCAAGAAGCTCTGGACAGCTGTGTAGGTAACTCCAGCCTCCATCCCTGTGGAGAGGAAACCTAGGAGAAGTGTAGCTGTTCCCACTGAGCTCACTCAGGAAAGTGGGTATCACTGATCTCAACCAATATCGTCTTTCACAAAAACATTCTGAAATCCTGGCTAGGGTACTGTGATCACACCCATTTCACAGATGGAAAGGTAGAGAAGAGACCTGAGCTATGTGGAGGTTAAAATTCCAGCATGTCCTCCTATTGCAGATCAACCTTGCGGAGGAAATCAGCGAATGGCCACAGCCTCCACCTCACCTTCTCAGCTGCATCACACATAGCTCAGAGGTGGAAAGCAGCTCCATGTCCCTCAGAACTGAGAGAGGAGCCGGGCCTGGGGACTCCAGCACTCTAAACACTGATTTCTGATGACCCTTTCAGAGGGTAAAGTCAGGGAGGGGCCAGGAACTGGAATCTGAGAGAGGAGAGAGAGAGAGAGAGAGAGAGAGAGAGAGAGAGAGAGAGAGAGAGAGAGAGAGAGAGAGAGAGAGAGAGAATCGGTGTGTCGGGGCCTCTCAAGTGAGCCACTTTTTGCATCTGGTTTTACGTGAGTACTGGGAAATTGAACCTTTGCAAACAAGTGCCTTTAATCACTGAGCCATCTCCCCAGCCTGAGATTTTTGGCCCCGAGAACTACCCTCCCCATATACCCAAGACACCCCAAAGATACCTTATCTGGGAAACCCAGAGTTGGAGGGTGGGCTGGACAAAGGGGAGGGGGTTTCTATTTATTTGGGTTTTGACTTGGTGAGAATTGGCCAGGCTCTCCCACTCTCTCTTTTGTGATAGATGCAATCCTCCTGGTGGGACCACTTCAGAGCCCTGTGGACTTATCAGGGAAGGGTTCCCGGGGAGGCAATGTTGAGAGATGCTTGGGGCAGGGCAAGAATGAGCCTGAACCAATACAGGACACTAAGGAGAAGACGGGCCCTCACCACTCCTGGTCTCGGGGCTCAGCAAGCATGGACATAGCTAGCTTTTCACCTTAATGTAAAATGAGGATCCTTATCCCATCAGAGGACCACTGATACCAGCCTGCAGACAGCAAGGGAGACTTTTGCAGGAGCACCCCTGCTCAGACACAGTGGTCAGAATGCCTTTCACAGGCAAGGTCCTGAAATCTGGACATCCATGGACTCTGCCCTGTCTGGCTGGGGTGTGTGTCGGGGTGGGGGAGAAACAGGCCCGAACTTGGCCTCAGCTTTCCTTCCCTCTCAGCAGGCTTACTCCGAGCCCCCCCCCACTTCAACCTTTCAAGCACAGACCCCAACATGGCCGCACTCATCCATGCTTGGCCCCTTTCCTCCTCCCAGGATGTAGAGGCAAGAGGGCACCTTGAAGACTCTCACACCATCCTCTGAGCTTGGCACTCTGTATGATGTGGGATAGAGGAAATGGAGACAGGTTGAGGGCTAGATGGTTCTTTCTTGGTGTGCTGATGTGAGCTCTGCCAACACCGTTCACCTGTGTGGTTTCCCAGAGCAGGAAAAGCACAGACCTTAAGGGCTCTAGCTCAGCCACCTGTGACCCTGAGAAAGTGCCATGACCCCAGTAGCCTCAGAGGCTCCTGTGTGCCAGTCCTTACCTCTACAGGCACACTGAGGGATAGAGAGATAACCCAGGTGGCCAGCCCGACCGCAGGCCCTAGAATATCAAATTTGTTATACATAACAATGTAAGTGTCCACTTCTGCATGGCAGTGGGGGAGGTCCTCCTGGAGCCTCCTCCTCAGCTCAGCTCGGGCTTTTTCCCTACTCACCAGAAATGATCTCCCCCACTACTCCAGGCCTGCCCAGCCCATGATAGGGAATATATGTTTGGAGACAGGGAAGGAAAGCCAGGGAAAGGTTGACTGCTTTCCCCCCCTCCTTCCCTGCAGTGTGGGTGACACTGGCGAGAAGCGAGCAGCTGACCTGGGTTTGAATTTAGAGTGTTCATTAATACGATATTATGCCATATGCTCCCGCACACTGTCTCCCTCTAATGCAGCCGCCAATTTGCTAAGCGGCCCTAATTAGTAATGGTATAATGAGAGTATTCAGAGGGTAATGTGGTGGGTGGGGACGAGGGATGGGATTGCTCCTGGCTGGTGGGGGAGGAGAAGGATCTGGCCGTAGGGGAGGGAACTGGGGGTGAGGGGTCATCTTGACCAGGGTTGACCAAAGTCCAGGAGGCCAGACACCTTCTCTCCTTCCCCACCACCCCATTCTTCAAAAAGCAGAGCTGCAATGGTGTGGAGTGGGTGAACAGGTAGAAGGAAGGAAGGAAGGAAGGAAGACAGTGGGTGAAAGTCTTTTGTTCTCTATCCAGAGATGGATGGCGGTGGTGTGTGTGTGGAGATGCTTGATCCCTGAGTCCTGGCCACCCCACCTACTTACTAGTCATTTTCAGGCTTCTCAGAATAACTTCACTTCATGGTGTGATACCTATCATTTTCAGGTGGGGAAACTGAGGGTTCAAATGTCATTCAACTAGTGACGGAACAGAGGGCTGGCAGCTTGGATCCCAGTCTCCAGAGCTGAGCAGCTGTTTGGCCATCACTGGGTGAAGCCATGGTCCTGAGTAAAGGAGAACGAGCAAAATAGAGGGCTAAGGGTGGAGATGGAGATGTGGTGTATCCTCTCCTCTCCTCCTGAGTTCCCTATCTGTCCCCTCATTCCTGTCTGGGACTGTGGTTCCTCAGTCCCTAGGGAGACAACTCACAGGATTCCTAGTTGTGACACCACCACAAATGAAGACCCCGATCTGCTCACACCTTCGGCCACTGTCTTGCCGGTTGCATACTGGGAGCTTCTGAGCTCACAGCAAAGTCTGTGAGCTGCAGATGAACCCCAGGGGTCCCAAGGAATATGAAGTATTTGTGCTGCAAGTTCAGGGCTGCCTCACCCTCCCATGCCAAGGTCAAGAGGAGCAAGTAGGTGAGTGAGTACAGGAACCTTCTTCCTTGAGATCCTCTTGCCAGTGTGCCCTTCTCAGCCCCTCCTTCCCAGGCACGGCTGGGCATCGCTCCCTCCCTGGGTGATCACAGCTCTCCCGCCAACCCACGCTCAGGAGATGAAATATTCATCACTTACATATTGGCTCCTCCAGCGGCTTTTAGGGAAAGCAAATGAGACTTGCTCCGGGAAGGAAATGAGTGTGAGGCTGGGGCAGGGGGCGGGGGAGGCAACAAGGGTGGGCAGTGGCTTCCAACGCAGTCTCTCTTGGACCCAGCTTCTGGAAGCCTGCTGCCCCTTCCATTTCTAGTGTCTCTAATCACCCTCAGCTCCCTACCAATCCCTTCCACCTTGTCTGAAAGATGGAGAGTTGGTGGCTTCACCCTCCAACATCCAGGCAGAGCTGCCAAGCCCAGGTCCATCTAAACACTAGCCTCCCTGAGCCCGGCTTGCCCTACTCACATGGAGAGAACAATCAAGAAATGGGCCATAGGCGCACAAGACTACGTGAGGTGACAAATGTGGGCCCTGAGAAGATGACATTGGCACTGAGGGTAGAAGGGACAGCAAGTTCAAGAATGGGAATGAAGGTGGCATAGGCCTATAATCCCAGTTACTCAAGAGACTGAGGCAGGGGGATCACATGTTTCAGGTCAACTTGGACCACATAGTTCAAGGCTAACTTGGGAAACTTAGACCCTGTCTCAAATTTTTAAAAAGTCAAATGAAAGCTGGGCGTGGTGGCTCATGCCTTTAATCCCAGCACTCGGGAGGCAGAGGTAGGAGGATCGCCGTGAGTTCAAGGCCACCCTGAGACTACATAGTGAATTCCAGGTCAGCCTGGACTAGAGTGAGATCCTACCTCAAAAAAACAAACAAAAAAAGTCAAATGAAGGCCTGGAGATGTAGCTAAGTGGTAGAGCACCTGCTCAGTATGAGCAAGGCCTTAAATTCATACCCCTCTACCCTCAATACTAGAAAAAAAATAGGAAAGAGCTTAGAGTGTTGAAAAAACAGCCTTCTAGAAAGGCCGATGTAGCTTTGAATCTGAGACAATGAGTTTGAGAGGTTCTCAAGTACCTGATCCCACAGGACTTCACAGGCCACAGAGGGTTTGGGGTTCATCTAAGGGCAAAGGAAAGTCTAGGGGCACTGAGAGCACTGGGTTGGGAGTCAAGAAGCTGGGTGTGAGCCAGAGCTCACTCAACCTTCTGGCCTTACCCTTTTCATCGTGAGCCAGGGACAGGAAAGTGTATCATTCCTTCATGTTGGCAGTGAAGCATTCCCTCACAGTCGTCTCTCAGTGGTCCCCCAAACTCTCTTCAGATAACATCAAGTCACAAAACCTCAGACCCCTGGAATGGAGCAGCACTTTGAAGGTCTGTCATTCAATAAATATTAAGCAACTACTGTACAACTGGCACTATCATACAGATGTGGACATGACAGACACGGAGTCTGGAGCAGAGGAGCTAAACCAGCCCATTTCTTAGATAGGTAAGGTCAAGGCCACAACGTGCTGACCCTCAGTCCAGTGTTCTCCTAAGGGTGCAAGAATGAGTGCCCTTCCCCTCCTCCAGCTGTTGAGCTCTCTCACTCCTATCAGTACCTGACTGGGAGAGCAGGTGGCTCCTGTCCCTCCACCCTGCTTAAGAAAAAGGGCTCCTTCTAATCCTCTTCCTTCTGTTGTGTGTGTGCCAAGGACACCTCGGTGTTGTTCCTCAGGTGTCATCTACCTTTTTTGTTGTTGTCCTGTAACTGCTAGTTAGGCTAGACTGGCCAGTGAGCCCCAGAGATCCGCGGGTCTCTGCCTCCCCAGTGCCAGGATTACAAGGTTGCTTTTATTTTTACATTGGTTCTGGGGGAATCCTAGGTTCTCAAGCACTTTACCAACTGAAGTATCTCCTCAGCCAAGAGAGGAAGTGTTCTTCTGAGGGCTGAGAAAGCTCACTGGAGTGGTTGAGATGGACCTGGGAAGATAGGACCTGGGATTAACTGTACAGCATGGAGAGTCACCAGGAAGAAAGGTCAGTGGTTTGGAACTAGGAAGGCAGTGGGCAGGTCTGTGAGAGGAAGAAGAAGAGGGGGTAGATGATGACCCTGGAAGGGCCATATCTCCAGTAGCTGAGAGTCCCACGAGCGCTTTGAATCAGGGACTGACCCTTGGAAAGCCCCCCCCCCAGTAGGCTAGCGTGGGGGTGCAGGTGCACCATGGAGGCCCCGCCAGAGCCCGGTAGCAAGGAGCCCAGTAGAAGAGAAAGAAAGGGATTGTTGTGTGAGGCTGGGAGAGGCACTGCAGCAGGGGCAGCTCTGATGGAGCGTGAGGAAGCAGGGAGGGCGGAGACTGAGCTTTCAGAAGATGGGAGATTTAGCATCCTTTATCGATTCCAAGAATATTTCCTGAGCACCTGCAGAGGGTCAGGCCTGTGCCATTCAGGCAGGAAATTGAGCAAAATTGTGCAAACCCCCAGAGGCACTGATTTGTCCTTTGTTGGTTTGGGGGGGATGGGAACGTGAGGGCAAAGGGTCATGGAGAAAGAAACTAGCACCTATCTCAGAGCCTCGACTTTGCTCTCTGTAAAATGGCAGCATTTCAAAGGACAGTCATCTTCCCTCAACCAGCTGCCAGGACCAGGGAAGCATCAGGTACTGTGCTTGTGACAACTTTATATACCCAACAGCACCAGCTAATGCATCCTGGGTCCTTCCCTGCAGCACTGGTGAAGCCCCATGATCCAAGTGAGCACACCTGAAACCATTTGCAGAATTGGAACTCAGAGACCTGACTCCCACTTTCTGAAACTTCACCTCTTCTCAGATCCTCTATTCTGATAGGCCACTCGGGACCAGGAACCTACCTGCCCTGCCTTCCTCTCTCCTAATGGCAGCCCCACCTTCCCACTGCAGTGTAGGGATGGGGGTTCCTGGGAACCTTCCTGGGGGTGGAAACATTTGAAGAGAATAGTAGAAGAGAGGTAAGGATGGGGTTGAAGAGTATTCCCAGAGAGCCCTGCACAATTAAAACAAAAGCAGGATATGGATGGGCTGGGGGCTGAGTCTGGAGCCCTCTCTTTCTCTCTCTCCACACCGGATCACCAGCTTTCCAGGAAGTTTGGAGTCTCCCCCCTGTACTCCCCCACCCACCAGGGTGAAGGTTTGTGGGGAATGTTCTCCCGCAGAACTCGGCATGAAATAAATTCCATTCTTACTCTGCAAATGACACTGCACATAAATATTCAGTAAATTAGCAGCACGCTTTTATAGATTTATCAGTCATTGCAGGCACAAAATGACAGGCAATGTTGTAGCTGAAATATTAATGCTGACAAATTAATGATTTCTGAGTAAATGATGTCATTTTTGCACCGTTTCATTAAAATTTACTCACTTCTGCTTCATTTCTGGACCTAAAAAAATTAAAATCATTTCTTTTTCTCTTTCTTCTTTCTTTTTAGTATGGGATAGGTTCCCAAACCTGAGAGGGACATAAATTTTTGCCAGTCACACCCCGGAAATAGAGGTGGGGAGAGGGGCAGGCTTGTGTTCCTCACTGTAGGCCCTAAGGAGGGGCTGGGAAAAGACCCCCACCCCTCAACCTTGTCCCAGACAAAGGTCCTGGGCTTCTGCCATTAGTCTAACAGGAACAGAATACAAGTGGTTTCTTTGGGTAAAACCTGGAATGAAGGTGGGAATTTCAGGGGATGTTGGGGGAGTCGTTGGAGAGGGGGTATCGTGGGGCGGGGTACACGGAAATAGAGGGAATGGAAGAGATTTCCTCTCTGGAAGCTCCAGGCCTTTAGGCTCACCATGCATGTCTCCTCCCTTGCAATCAGTTTGAGGAGTAATCAATTCCACAACTTCTCTATTGGGTAGAGCGCAACATGCCAACTGTGTTCAATACACCCGACCACCTTCCTCACCAAGGCTTGTCTAGGAAATGAAGAGATTCGGGTTCAAAACCCGGCTGATCACCTAGACACGGGCTCGGCGTGACCTTGGGCAAGTCAGTCCATCTCTTGGAAAGGCCACTTTCTCCTTCCCTATCTCATTCTCCCAATCTAGTTCCCTAGTTCCCTGGGAGGATTAAGAAGGATGGAGTGGAAAGGCTTCCCAGTTCGACATCTCCTAAGGATGCGCTTCCCTGGGGTGGCAGCCTCTCCCCACTCCCAGTCCGAGAGGCGCAGCGAGGCCCGTGGGCACCTTCATCGGCTAAGATGACGGGCACCAGGAGCATGCGGTACCACCGCCTCGGTTTGGTGGTTTGGTAAAGATGGCCAAGTGCAGACAACCTTGCCAGCCCGGGCGCCGCGGGCACGGAGGGCGGCGAGGCTGCGAGGCCAGGCGGACACAAAGGAGCCGCGCGGGAGGCGCACGCAGAAGCCGAGCGGGCCCGAGCCGTATCGGGCAATCTCCGGGCTAATTCGTGTCAGGGCCGGTCTCCTATCTTCTGCTCGGCTCCCCAGCCGCTGATAAAATTGAAGTGGAAATGAAGTTGGATGCTCGGGAGCGGCGGCGCGGCGCGGGGATGGGGAGGGGGTGGCGCTCCGTGCGCCCCGGGCAGCTGCGCCCTCGGCGGTCGCCCTTGGCGCTGCCCTTGGCCGGGCCGCGGGGATGGAGCCGCCGGGGCGGCCGGGGAGGGACCCTCGCCCCGCGCAGGCCCCCAGCGGCCACCTAGGCGCTCCCGCCCAGTAAGGGTACTTGGGGTTACCCTATAACACCCATTGAGATTATTGAGCGCTTATGTGCCAGGCTCGGTGCCAGGTGCTTAAAGTGAGTTATTCTCTCAGTTAACCCTTCCTCGAACAGGCGGTGGGGCGAGTGATCGTGGTCATTTTTACAGGTACAGACACGGACACCCTGTCTCCATCTCCGTGCCAGGCTACACCCAGGAGGGCCCAATTCCACTGAAAAAGGACAGAAGCAGAGACCTTGGGGAGGGGTGTTGGCAGTTCAGTGGCGATGCTGTCTGCCCCTCCTCCATGTCCCAACCAGTAGTTCACGACTTTAGTGAGAGG
>PVHP010014892.1:0-38946 GCA_004024765.1 Zapus hudsonius
AAAATCACTTCATCCCCCAGAGAATTTATAATCAAGATATTGAGCAATATTTTTACTCTTCCTTTATCAATATGAATTATATTTAAATTATTTTTATTATTACAAATGATATTTGCCAATGGTTACTTAGAATTCTCATAGATCACACATCCGTTTTCCCCTACTATTAATGTTGTATGAAATATTGGTCACTATCAATTATCCAAAAATAGTATATTAATATTACACCCCATCCATGCTTTACTCAAATTTTTCTTACTTTGTACCTGATGTTTTATATGACCACTTCCCAAATGCTACATCACAGCCAGTTAGCATTCCTTATTTTCCAATGGCATACTCTGTTTATGTTGCTTTTGTAACCTCAGTGGCATCCAGGAATATGGGTCAGATATGTTGGACATATCACTCTATTGGATTTAAACTTATCTCTTATAATTAGAAAGGGCTATGACTTTACGAAGAAAATACCACAGAGGTTTAAAAGTGCATACCATCAATGTGATATTTTGATGTTGACAGTGACCTTGAACCCCTGGTTGAGATAAGACTTGTCATATTTCTGAACTGCAAAGTTGCTGCCTCATTTCCATCTTGTCCATTTTGGAGTGAGTCACTTGCAGAATTTACACAGGGAGGGAGAGTTGCCCTCTCGGTTAGTCAGAGCATGGTATCCATGTAAATCATTTGAAATTCTTCTCTAGGAAAGATTCACCTATTATCTCTCATCTGCTTATTTAGTCATTGCTGCATTTCTGTCAGTTTGGACTCATGGCTGCTCATACTTTCAATTATATCCTCTACTGCTTTATCGTATTTCTCAAGTCAATCCAGTTTTGATCATTGAAATCTCCTTTACTTAGCTCCAGAGTAGTGTGTGTGTGTGTGTGTGTGTGTGTGTGTGTGTGTGTGTGCATGCATGTGCACACACTTTACTTTCCCTTATTGCAAGGTACAATAATCAGCCGTGTATCCAAGAAGTTCTGGTTCCTTTAGTGGGATGGAGAGAGATATGAGGAAACTACAATCTGCACACTTCATGATCGCTGCTACAGGAGTCTTCACTTCTATGCTTCTTAGTTGGCAAGACAAAAAAGATTGATCTGTACTAACAAACATATGTACATATCTTAAGTAATTTCATGGGAACATGTTAAGCATGAACATTTAGGAGGAGGAACCCATTTAGGCTCTGGAGAATTCTAAAAACTGACAACATGACTGGCAAGCACCTTGGTTGGTGAGTTTCCTGAAGCTTTCTTCATGTATTTCTTGTAGAACCAATTTAAGTGCAGAATGCCATCCATTAATATGAACTTTTAAAGGGTTAAATGCATTAAATAAGAGAACAAACCTGGTTCATCAGTGTGAAAATAATTAATAATTGATCATTAAAATAAAATATATTTCATTTTCGATTTACTGAGCAAGTCAATTTTAAACCTAATCATATATGCTGTTTCTTGTGCTTGGAAATGTTTGTATGTGATTCTGATTGACTTCAGAATAGTAATTTTGGTAATGGGAGACACTTTTGCCTCCAGAGATCAGCATTAACTACCTTCAAATTACTATTTGACTGCTGCTTGCCAAGATGCTCCTGATAGAATTCAAAGCCACTGTAATCATTTGAGGCTTAAGTTTGGATAATTTAGAAAGAAGGTAATCAGAGAAGTCTTAAAAAGTATGTTAGTGCTACTCTTTGACCTTTCACTCTATGTGCCATAATCTCCAGATATGTTACAGAAGGAAGGTTACTAAAAGTTGGATATATCAAAATATTGTGATAAAATAGTGCCAATGAGTAATAAAGGAGGCTTTCTCCTCTGCTCAATGAATTATAAGATAAATAGGGACTGCCTAAAAAATGAAAACATCCTGATGAATAATTTCATGTGTAAATTCTCTAAACAAAATTTCCCACCAAATGTTTGTTTGTTATGTATTTTGTAACCATTAACTAACAAATGCTACCACGGGTAAAATTGTCCTGCTGTGAACAGGTTTTTATCAATGCAGGTTTTACTCAACCAATTTCATTTGATTTAAGGTTTTAGAATCATAATGATAATATCTTCCAACTGCTAAATATGCATCTTGCAAAATCCTGTAATGGCACTTTATAAAAATAATTTTTATGACAATACTATTTTTTCCTGACTACCAGATTGACACTCAAAGATAGAGATAACTTGCCTAATGCTTGCTACCCAATAAGGATTCAGAATCAATCATGTCTAACTCTCCATGCTTGGATTTATGAATGAGAACCAATTTCTTCTACCATTGATGGAACTTCCCCTGTATCTGTAAGCTTAAAATAAATCCCTTCCTCCTATAAAACTGTGTTTGCTTTCATGTCCATCCCAGCAGGGTGGAACTGTGTAATACGCTTGGAAAGGGAAAATAGTAATTGGTATCTTTTGTTAGAATGCCTAGGTTTATTATAATCAAATTGATTAAAATCAAAAGAAAGCTTTTGACTCCATCAAAGAAATATGACCCATCCAAACAAAGGTCTCTGCTGTGCAAAACTACTTTTCAGATATGAAAGTGAAATATAAAACCTTTTAAGATTAAACAAAATCTAAGAAGAAATCAAAATAACTAAAATAATTTTTGTCAGCAAATCTTCATTAAGAATTGTAAGTGGAAATTATCCACTGGAAAAAGTTATACGATTGTAATAAATTCTGGAAGAACTATTTTGGTTCAGAATTGGAAAATGCACAGCTATAGATTAACATAAGATCCTTTCTTAGTTTATTTAAAATTTATGTGAAAATTTAAATAAAATAGTGAAATATGCTCTTGTAGAGTTTATGTATTATGTGGAAGTAATGTAAATTAGGATAATATTGTAATGTATATGTCTAAGGACAGTATATTAGGCCTGTTTTAAAGATATTTTATGAAAATACATTAGTATCTATATTTTGAATGCTATGTGTGACTTTTTTTCTATGAATGTGTCAAATAGAGACTGGTCTAAAAAGTACAACATAAAACAAGGTACATGATTATATATAATTATAATGATTCTGTTTTGTATAATGTGAAGTCTAAATGAGCAAAAAAAAGCAAAAATAAAAACAAGAGGCTCTTATGTAATACATAACTGAAATATTCCCTCCACCAGATAAGAAGGTTCCTAGAATGAGGGCTCAAGAAGATGAGAAAGTTACAAGTTCCCCAGGGCTCCTCTCCAAACAGGAAGGAATTGCTAGGAAGCTGTGTAGGGAGCTCAGGGGATGTAGCTCTCATGTTTCATCACCCAGGCTGCGGTGAGACTAGTGAAGCTAACTGAAATGTATCAGTACAGCGTATCTATGGAGATTCTTCTGATAGACCAGCAATGTTTGGGTGAAATTAAAATAGATTCATAAATGATTTATGATATTATTTATGCCTTTATTTTAGTAAAAACAACATGTTATATAGTTAAGATATTCAATATTTGTAGACCATTAGTAATAATGAGTGAAAGATTTATAGCATTAAAGGTAGTTTATTTAAAATGTATGAAATTTTAATATTTTCATTAAATTACAAAATAATACAAGTCTTTTGAATATTAAAATAATTTTATCACAAAGTATTTTTCTTCTATAGTATTCAAAAAGGCCTATTAAAACAGAATTAAAAGATAATTGCAACTAATTACTTTCAAAGTTCAATGAAGCATTGAAATAAAACTAAGGATTTACATATCTTTGAACATCTAAATATAATCTATTTGTAATTTAAAGTCTATGAAATTAACAATGCAATTGTCTCAATGTGTCTCAAGTTCCATATACACAAGTTGAAGAATAATGTATTTAATATTCTACTTTCTCCAGGTGCAACTGTTGTGATTGCATGATAATTACACTAATTGTAATTGTACTTGAATAACTGTACAATAAATAGAAAAAATCCACAAGAGAGTGAATGTGCAGGACTATGGCGAGATGCTTTATGCATGAATCAACTTTGTTCCAGTCGCTGAAACAGTAGTTTAAAATTAACTGCTTTAATGCTCAAAAGACAGTGGCTGTGCAGCACAGACATTCACTCTACCGCTGAGCTATATCTCCAGTGAGCACAGGGTCCAAGACCTCTGACCGCCACAGCCCAATTGTAAGGCTTCATCTGTGCTACCTGCCTGGAAACCACAAAGCCACCTCTTTAACTCAAAAGAAATAAATATCTCAAATCTTAAAAATAAATAAATAAATAAAAATTAACTGCTTTGTCTTTATCTTACTTAAGCATTCTTTTTTTAAATTTAATCTCTTCACTCTGTCTTTTCCAGATGAACGACGATTTGTTTTTGTGTAGAATGGTGCTGCATGCACTGAATCCTTAATCCCTGGACATTGTGCTCTGCGTCTCCCATTTCCCTCACAAGGACAGAGGAGAAGTTATGAAGAGAAGCATTTGCAAGAACTAAGCTGGGGGTTAGAATTTAGATAATGCCCAGATCAAAAATTCCAATGCACCTCAAAAATTAAGGAGTACCCGGATTCTTGTCTACAAAATTAAAGAATTAAAATCATAGACAAAAAGATATTAAGGTAAAATGGGAGACTTTTTTTATCTAAGGGAACATGGGGAGTTACAGAGTTCTCCAGTCACCAGAGTGGGGAGAAAACGTTTAAGAGGATTTAGCAAAATGTCTGCTGGTCAGTCAAACAAGCAGAAGAAGGAAAGATATCAGAGGGCTCCCATCATGAGAAGGAAGGGTTCATGTGGGAAAGAACTCTAAGCTCCCCCAAGCTCTGGAATTTCAGAGGTCATTCTGCTGGCCTGCCATGTGAGGAAGAGGGCCTTTGTCCTAGGGAAGCTTTTTTTTAAAAAAAGTTCCTCCAGGTAACTCAGAGAGACAGCTGATTGGTCTATACCTAACCAATCAGTTTTTGCATCTAGGTTTGGGCTCTAGCTAGAGACACCTCCCACTCAAGGGGAGGGGGTCTATGGAGCATGCCTGAACCCTCACACATTGTCATATAACTAAATAAAGCTGATTAGGAAAGATAAATAGGTTGAGAGTTGTGTTGTTTAAATGTTTAGCACAAGGTAAATGACACAAGTGTCATGTTTTCTTAGTAAACTTATTTTTTGTGTGCTTGTCCTAAGTAGAGTCTGCCATGGCCCCATAGTCTGGTAAGGGGATTTGCTTCCATGCATTCTAACTTCTGTAGGAAGTGTATGCAGAAGCAATTATCTCCTTGAGGAACACAGAGAACCAGGCAAACAGTATTTGGTGTATAAAAGGTTTCAGGAGTTGGCTGGGAAAATGGCTGGGAATTGTGTGGAGCATGGAACTTTTGCAGTCCTACTGCCAGCAAGAAAGGAGTCTCGGTACCATCAGAATCTGACCTTATACACAGCACTTCTCACAGAGAGTGAGCTCCTGCTTTCTTTGCTGGCATTTCCACATCCTGAACCACAGCCTGCCTCTAATTCCTTCTCTACTTTGTGGACACGCTGTTTCTCTTCCTCATTACTTATCATACCCATCAGAAAGGATGTTTGATGATTTGTGAAAATATTTCAAGTTTTCAAAAAAGAGAGTTTTAAAGGGATAATTAACCGTTAGTATTAGAAAAGATTTTATTTCTTAAAAGTGGGAGAGGTGGTTTTCTATATGCTTTGTTCTTTAAATGGTAAAGTCTTAAGTAATGCCAGGGAACAGGAAGAAATCATATTTATATCCTCTTCCTTTTTATGATTAGTGATATCTCTGTCTTAAGCATATCCTTTATAAAATCACAAGATTATCTTTACAAATCTTATAAAACAAGACAAACGTCTATGTGTGTAAAATTATATTAAATATAGTAAAAACAACAAAACTGCTGCTTCAATTATTTTCAAGTAGTATAAGTATTGTTTATTCTTATTTATGGGTCTAATCATATGGTAATGTTAAGTAGTTCAGGCTAACTTTGAACTCACTCTTTCACAGTGCTACACATGTAGCTTTTAAAAATAATTAAATTTATATACATGAAGGGCCATGTTTTCTAATAGGGGGAACAGAACATGTACATAAATATCAGTGCTAGATATAGAAACAGAAGGATTTCTTATACTCATCTCCAAGTTGCTGTGATGAACTTCTAAACGGAACTGTTACTCGGAGGAAGGGATTGATTTTAAGCTTGTAGATCCTGGGGAAGTTCCATGTCTGAGGGAAGAAGCTGGCTCCCATTTGCAAATCCAAGGAGAGAGAGATACTACCAAGCTGACAGCACCACAAGCAAGCCCAGCCAGAGGTCAAAACCTCTTCAAAATCTATTCTTATACCTTTAGGTTGGAATTCAATTCCACCCCCAGTGACACCTCTTCCAGCCAGGTAGCTGGAGTTACCAGCCTTCATCAAACATCTGAGTCTATGAGGGCCATACATTCAAACAACCACAGGATTCCAAAGGTATTGCACGTGGCGAGTCATTGATGTGTAACAGGTGTTCTTTTCTTTTCCTTTAGATTTTGTGGGGAAAATATTTTCTTTCCTGCTAGACATATATAGATAGATAGATATATAGATATACATATTTTTCTTCATTATTTTACAATTAGATGTCAGAATTTTTAGACATGAAAGTTTCTGATTACCCCTAATTGTCTTCACACAACTAAATTGAATAAAGTTTTGAGTCTAAAAAAATAATTAAAATCCATAATAAATCATTTCAGTTACTGAATATATGGAAACTAATTTAAATCATCATATAGTACTAAGTATTACTTTGCTTTACGGTATGTTCCTTTTGTTTTTCAAATTACCTGTGATTTTATTTATTTATTTTTAAGGGTTTTGTTTTTTTTGAAAAGAACAGAGAATTGAATGCTGCATACTCTCCCTCATATGCGGTCCTTAACCAGGACTTTAGATGCTTTTAAAAATTATTGGTTGTGCATATGTGTATGTGTGTAGAGTAGGTGTGATATACTATATATGGTTTGTATATGTGTACTGCATGCATGTGTGTGTGTGTGCGTGCAGATACATGTGTCCTATGTGCATGCAAGTGGAGGCCAGAGAAAGATGCCCAGTGTCTTCCTCTTCTACCTTGTTTCCCTGAGATGGACTCTCTCTCTGAACTAGAGTTGTTATTTTTCAATCAAAGGGACTGTCCAGAAATCCCGAATAAGTCTCACATTTCTTGCCTCACAGGATGGGGGGTTGTAGGCCTACATGGTACACCCCAACTTTTGATGAGGATGATGGGGACTTGAGACTCCGGCAGTCTCAAGTCCTCTCAGACCCTCCTACTTGCATGTCAGCATTTCCCAAATCCAGCCTTAGAATGTCCGACTACTTTTCACATTTATATTTGGAGGTATACTATTAATGTTTTAACCATTCTTGGGTATCTTGTCTACCCTTGTAAAATAGCACACCTGTTCTATTTAATTTATTCATTAACCTCTTTTTTTAAATATACTGTTGTGATTATCAAATGTGCATTGTACCAATTTGGATATGTTTTGAGATAAGCATTCCATGTTCAAATGAGTTTGGAAAGCACATTATAGTTTATATATAGTAGCAAATCAAAATGTTTAAATGTAATATAGAAAATAACTTAGTTCTGAAAGCACTCTTTCCATTTTTCAAATGCTGCCTTATTATAGTATATGATTTAATGTAACAAATGTGGATTTCCTCTCTCTCTCTCCTTGCAAATAAATAAAGGTGAAATAGGGACTGGTGAGACAGTTTTGCTGTTAAAGAGTGCTGCTTACAAAGCTCAACAGCCCATTTTTGACACCCAGCACCCATGTAAGGTCAGATGCACAAAGTGGGGCATGTGTCTGGAGTTCATTTGCAATGGCAAGAGGACCTGGTGGGTCTATACCCCCTTCTCTTTTTTCCTTGCAATTAAATAAATAAAAATGAAATATAAATGTGCATTTCCATTATTTGTAGAATTCAAAATTTGAGCAAGAAGAAATCACTTTCTATGTTACATATAGAATCTTTAAATATTTAGCAAACAGCCTGTGGAGAGCAGTGTTTTTTATATTCTGGAACATAATGATCTCAAGTTGTTTTCCTTTTCATGATTCATGTTTATATCCTGCCTCTGATTCATATATGAAAACAGCCAGCTGAGTGTACATTGTCAGCAAGTAAGCACTTTTGAATGATGCAGACCTCACTTTTGTTTGAACATACTTCGATGTTTATGGTTTTATTTCAGAACAGCACCAGAATAAGGATCATTTTGGCCGAGAGAAAATCAAATCACGCAGTGATAAGAAGTTCTGATCAAGAACAGGCATCTCCAATGGCTCTGAGGCTTATTGTATCTGTGGCTCTATTTCTCCTCAGTGAAGTGTGTTGTGGAGTGTATGATTTATTCATGGAAGGCTCTGTCACTACTGAATGACTGTGTTCTAAACCCCTGAAAAGTCATGACAAAACCTATTAAAATAAGAGAGTGATAATCAAAATATCAAATTCTTACAGACCAGCTTTCATTTTCTCATTGAATAAATCCAATTGACCATTACAGTTGGACTTTATAAAAATGCCAAAATTCAAACATTTTTGACCTATAAAAATGGCAACTTTATGATTTAATCTAATTACTGGAATATTTCAATCTAGTCAATTCTGATAACTTTCAGTGTTTCATTTCAGTGTGAAAAGTCGACTTAGTAATGACAGAAACATTCTGAATAGCAGTCACAGATTAATGCCACCATAAGACAAATGAGTTAGTTATACCAGTGCAATTGAGGTTCATTTAGGGCTGGAAATAAGACATCCCTCACAAAGCAAGCATGACGTTTTCACTGCTGGGAGCTGTTATTCTCTCAATATTCACAACTTTTTAGATGCCAAAAGAAGTGAAAGTACTTATATTAGTTCCATGATGTCATCATAACTTCCACATGCCGTGGTTCAGAACCATGGACGTTTATTTCCTAACAGTTCCGGAGTTCCTGTTTGTTGTACTCTTGAGGAGTTTGGGCGTAAAAAAAGAGCTCTTTGCTTTTTCCAGCATCTGAGCATCTGTTAGCTGCGAGCTTCTGTAATAAGAAGCCAAGCTCCAGGGTCCAATTTTTACTGCTGTGTTGTTTTCCCCTCAGTGTGCCTTTCTTTCATAAGGATAATTGTTTCTGGATTTAGGGCCAAATAATATAATATTCTCATGTAATATCATTTAATTTATTATATTTCCAAGACCCTTTTTCCAAACGAGGTAGCATTTTCAGGATACTTTATCGTAACAGAACATGGGCACATCTTTTCTGAGCTACCATTCAGCCCATTGTGGTAGTGGTTTTGGACCTCTCCTGGTTCTATTTTGCTTTGCTTTATGATTCACCTGCACGTAATCTGAATCCCAATGAAGCTCTTTGGTGCACATTCAGTCTCCTGAATAAAATGGAAGAAAGAAAAAAACCAAAATGTTTTGGAAGAGTGCTCATACTTCAAATAGGCACAGGACACTGGAAAAGCATTCCAAACTGTACTCTGTGGTCTTCTGGTCCTTGAAGAATTGAGTTTTCAAGGCGATGAGGTGCTTGCAGTCTGCATATCTTGCTGGGAGAGGTCAGCTGGTGAAAAGAGAACTACACAGATATAAGGACTTTTTAATCTAGAATGAGTTCCGTCTGTTCAGCATGCCAGTAGGTATTCACAAAGCAGCACTTTGTGAAGAACCATTCTGCAGTGCTGTAATAAGGTGTCCATCTGTTTCCCAGTCTCTGCAAGAGCACACCTGATTTGAGTATCAATTATAAAACATTTAAATCTTCTATAGCTGCTTAATTATTGAAGTGAATTTACAAAATTTTTGGCATTTTGATTAAGTTTACACATTAAGAAAGTTTCCTCCTTAACAAGCTTTTTACTATTTTTGTAAAAAAAAAAAGCACTTTACTTTCACCGTTTCTTCCTTCAGTCAGTATAAGTAAAAGTTTTAAACATTGTGAAATGGACTGAATATAAATGGAAATACGGTGCCAAAGCAAAGGGATACCAAAAACCTAACAGACTTGCAGAAAATTCACCCTAAGGTTTGGCCTTTGGGCTTTATATATGATAAAAACCTTCAATACAACATCCAAGCAATATAACTTCTTGGAAAAACTATTAGATCCATACAATAGATGGCCATAGGCATCTTACTTAATTAGCATAGTCAACGTGATGCTAGTTTTAATATGTTACATGGATGGCTCTGAGAAACCTTGACGGAGGCTTACAGTAAGATATGCTGTTTATAAAAATGTCATGTGGCAACAGAAGTGTAAATTAATGCTACCAGTATTAAAAAATAAATATTAATCACATAATACCTAAGGATATTAATTTAATATTAGTTTACTGTGTTTGGAGACAAGCTTTATTGTAACCCAAGGTGGTCTCTAACTAGCTCTATCCCCAAAGTTGACCTTGAACCCTTGACCCTCCCACCTACGTTATCCAGTTGAGATTAGAGTGACTCAATAAGCTTGCTGTAATGTGACCTTTAACCTCGATATTTTTCTCCATTGTGTTCATCTTTCAACCATTCTTGAGTCCTACCTTGTCTTTTGGCTTATTCACAAATTATAAGTAACTAAGAGTTTGATATGTGACCACCACTTCTATGAAAATCACTTATAGTTCTAATATCATGCTTTTATGATTAAAATAAATCCAATGATCTAAGATGATTTGGCCACAGTAGCTGCAGCTACCACATTAAAATAATTAGAAATACTTTTCATTAGCAGATTTCTTATAAAATAAAGAAAATGATTAGTATTTCATGTATCAACAAGAATTCATTCTTTTTTGTGTGTCTAGAAATTTTTTAATGAATATCTTTATTATGAGTAAGTATATACATCATATGATAAAATCTTGTGAAGGTGTCCCCATTTCCCTCCTCTCTGTCCCCTACCTACTGGGGTACTTCCTCAGTGCCCATACTAGATCTGTCCATAGGTTAGGGGGTATGAACTGCACCAGAGAAACCAGATTTTCTTTTTTTTCTCCCCACTTTGTATGTTTCTACTGAGGGGGGTGATGTCTCTGGATATTCTCCCCCACCATGGCTCTTATGCTTTTTCTGCCCCCTCTCTACTCAGTTCCCCGAGTCATGGTGGGAGAGTTTCAAATCTGCTTTATTGTTGAGGTCTTAAGTGTCTCTGGATTTCTGCTTTGGGTTGTGTTGGGTATCCTCGGTGTCTGTCTCCATTGACCTTTCATGGGTTATCAGACTTTTGTTGGGTCCCAGCCTGGCTGAATATCTGTGAGCTAAGTTTTAGAATAAATATGCAGCTGGATGAGAGCCTGGAGCATGGTAGCTCATGCCTTTTGATCCTAGCACACCTGTGCCCCAGGAGGCAGGGGGGATAGCTAACAGCACTAAATCGTGTTTGTAAGTGCTAATGGCATTGTTCCTGCTTCCTTTGTGAAATAAGTAAGACTATGCAATGTATCCTTGGATTGTATATAAGGCTGGATGCTGAAATAAAGTTTGGAGATTTGCTCAGACACATCTCCCAGCCACCAGTATGTGAGTCTTTGGCTGTTTGCATTCATCTTTCCCCAATGGGGCCTGTCTCCTGCTGGCCTGTGAGATAGGCTCAATTGCAGGGGGCCAGGGATCTGTGACTGACTCTCTCCCTACCCAACAGACTTGCTGTGGTGATTGGTATCCTGTTTGTCTCATCACTTTCTCTTAGGTCATTTGGGCCCTATGTTATAGGCCAGGGGTGGTTTGGCTCCTGCCAGGATGTCAGCCATCATCTAATGTCTTGTTGGTGGAATTGGGTTGTCCACAGCTCTCTCACTGCCTTCTCAAAAATACAAACAGAATCTCCATCAGAGAGTGAGATCAATATAGGTTAAATAAAACAAACCTTGCTAATTTGGCTAGATTCTAATGCATGTAGCCTCTCTATAGCTCTCTGGTAGTGAGAATTTCCCCCTTGGAGCCCAGGTTCTTTGTCCCCATAGGATTTTGCCATGGACTCCAGTTCCAGCTAAAGGTTCCTTGTCACTAATTGGATTTCTTAGTCAATTAGTAAGGTGTTGATTATCCTCCTTGGTTTAGTGCCACTGTTGCACAGGTAGATGAGCACTTCTTAACTTGCTGGTCTCTTCCATACAGCCATGTGTTCAACATTCTTGTGACGACTATCACAACTGTGTGTTGTAACTGGCAAAGATTAAGTTTGATGGTGGCCTATTGGCTTTGAGTATGTATGTTATGCTTGTTTGTACAGAAGCTTTTTAGCTTGATGAGATCCCATTGATTAAGTGATTGTTGTACTTCCTGGGCTATTGGAGGTTGTTCAGGAAGTTTTTCCCTATTCCCAGCTCATGGCGAGTTCTCCAATTTTTTCTTCCAGGGTTTTTAGAGTCTCAGGTCTTACATTGATCTGTTTGCAGTTGATTTTTGTGCATGGTGAGAGGAGAGGGTCTAATTTCATTTTCTTGCAAGTATTTATCCAATTTTTCCAGCAACATTTATTAAAGATGCTATCTTTATACCAGTTAACTTGTTGGCATCTTTGTGCAACATAAAGTAATTGTAGTTGCTTGATCTTAGGGTGGGGTCTTCAATTCTGTTCCATTTGTCTATATGTCTATTTTTGTGCCAGTACCATGCTGTTTTAGGTATTATGGCTTTGTAGTATATCTTTAAGTCATGTATGGTAATTCTGCCTGACTTGCTTCTTTTACTAAGGATGGCTTTGAATATGCAAATCTTTTTGACATTCCAAATATATTTGGAGATTATTTTTTAATTCATTCTTTATTGAACCTGTGTTTCTTGAAATTAGGGATTCAGAGCCTTGGGACTATCAGACTGAAAATGTATATAAAGAAATGCACACACAGTCACAATAAACACTGGCACAAAGTCACCAATAATGCTGTGATGGAACATTTGAAGAAAACCTATTTCGAGAGGAAGAATCAAGACTTCCCATAGGAATCTCTTTGGTGCAGGGGTGGATCCCTCTTAGGCACTCCAGAGTAGTGAGAGCTCTCTTTGATTTAAAATGTTAGTAATATTGGCATCTTAACATTTTCTATATAATCTGTCATGGCCTTTAGAACAGACACAAGGCAGCTTAAGTACTTCCAGAAACTAAGGAAGAGAGATGCAAGGATTTATAAGGAACATGTTTAAACATAAGTAGAAAAATATGTCTACCAGTTTTTACCTCTTGTGGAATTTATTATGGCACATGAAAGTCGTTTTTCCATTGCTCAGGCTTTCTTCCTTATGACAAAATATTTGTCAAAACAATTTAAGGGAAGAAGAATGGAGTATTTTGACTCATAGTTTCAGAGGTTTCTGTCCATATCTTGAGGGCTTCCTTGCTCCATGATTTCAGGTCTGTGGCAAGGTGAAACTATCAGGCAAAGGCAAGACAGAGAAACCTGCTCATCTTTTGGCCACCTAACTGTGGGAGAGAAAGATAGGAAGCAGCATGGAGATATATACCTTTCAAAGTCATGCTCTATTAACCTCCCTTCTCCAGACAGCTTCACCCTCCCACAATCCTTCTGTATGTTCTTGGCAATGGATGTTCCCACTAATGAAGATAGTGCCATCCAGATCCAATCTCAGTAGAGCCACCATCCATGGGCCAAAAGGACAGCACAGGAGACTTTGTGGAGAAGGATACATATTCAAACCACACTGCTCCATTCAAAACATCTGAAGTGATGCTTGTAACCCAATGTGGTTTTGAATGATGGAGACAGTTTATAAACAAAGGACACCAAACCCATTGTGAACACTGCTTTGATTCTGTGTTAGTTCTTGTTTTGCATATCTGCTTTCAAGACACAAAGCTGTTCTCCCTTACTTACAAACAATAGATGTGCCATTATCATCACTAACAGTTATTGCTGGTATTTGATAAGATTCCATAGGTGAAGTGATAACCGATAATTGTGCCTTAGCATATCCATAAACAGAGTAGTTACCCCTTAGTTGAGAAAATTGGTGAAGTATTCTTACTTCTAAAGTGCCATTTTCTTTTTCAGTTGGTTGGAAGACTTTTCTCTGAGATAAGTTTTTAATAAGTAATATGGGAAACTAACCTCAAAATGCTGACCGATTTTTGTTGTTGATGCTGTAGGAACAATGATTTGCCGGTTAAAAGAGGATCATTGTTCAGACACTAGATTGGCAACTCAGTAAGTGGTTTGCTTATAAGCCTGTGAACACCAATTTTCTGCTCTTAGTAGGTAAGGATTTTATCTTTTCCTAATCATTAAAAAGGTGTTTGCATTCACATATGGAGTAAAATCCAAAGGTTTTTTTCTTAAATAAATGAAACAATTTGTCACTGCATGTGACAAGACTTCCTCTCTGTGTTAATGAATACTTGTATGGGAGAGGAAATTGCAAAGAACTGGGAATTGAAGCATAAAGAAGGAAGCTGGCTGTCCCCAGACTGAAAACAGAGCTTTGGCTTTCAAGTGTGAATCTACGATTTATTATGTGCCCTGATCAAATAAAGGTATTGTTCATTGTGTGTTGATCATGACCTTGAAAAGTCACAAAGGAATGTACTTTGCCAAGGAAAACAAAATAATTAGGCTTAACAGTGAGAAGTTTTCTTTTGCTTAAAATATCTGAAGTGAAAAGAATGATTAAGGCTTTGAAAGAATAAACTCTTAGTTCACTAATTTTCAAGTGTACATTTCATACTGATTATTTGCTTCACAAATTTCTGAAATCCATATTACACTAAACATCAGGCTTAGGAAATGATATGATTATACGGCCAAAATACACCTGATGTTTACTGAAAGACGCTTGTCTTACAACTATTTCCATAAATAAGCATATTGTAGTCAGTCACACACTGCTGGGATGAATCTTCAAAACAGGAACAATTTGGGGGAGGAAAGTATTTATTGAAACTACAGATTGAGGGGAAGTTCCATAACAGCAAAAGAAGCTGGCCCTATTTCACAGGTCCAAGCAAAGAGAGAAACCCATCACCAACACCACGCTCACAGAACAGGGAACAGGCAGGAGGGCCAAAGAGAATTTCTTCTCCTTTATATAGGCTTAGGTGCAACCCTATCCCAGACTTAATGGCTTTCTGAGTCTCTGTAATTTCCTTCTTGCATGGCCCACACAGGAAAGAATGTTTACTTCCAGCTTCTTTGAGCTTCCTTATATACTGTCCCCTACTGAGAGGCTGCCTTCCTGTAAACATCCTCAGAGACCTGCCCAAGATAATTGAAAAGATCAAGTTGACAACAAAACCTGACCATCACAAAGCAGTATAAAGTGTGAAGAAATAAGGAGAAAAAATGGTAAGTTTGCCTTACATGATATTTTCAGTAACAAGTCAACACTGCACAAGATTCAGAGGTGTCCATTGTCAGTCATGTCAGGAAAGATTCACCTGAAGAGTTGGGGTGAAGACTGGAACCTAGAACAGCAGAGAGAGAGAGCGGAAATGGGTGGGCTATGAAAAGACTTGAGGGATTATGGAAAAGTTTATAACCAGTCGTACTGAAACACAGAAATGCCCCCAAAGGTAAGGATTATGGAAGATTCTAGAAAGCTGTTAATAGCTGCCAAAAGAAAAGCAAACAAAATAATTTAAGGATAATAGCTTCGGCAAATTATCCACCATGCATGACCCCTGCTTTTAATATTCTCCAGCCAAACATCAGATAGTATCTTCCTTTCAGAACAACAAGAAGAAATCAATCTGTCTGTTTGCCGCAGTCATCCATTTATCTTCAAAGAATAATGGCAGTCCCTCTGCTTCTGCCATCCAAATGTCAAGCAATTTACAATTTTGGTTAAGGCCAGATGGAAACTTGTAGTGTATAGTTTTAATATGTGGGTCAACACATAATAGACTACTAGATTGTTGAATATAAAGTTTTACAATTTCTGGTAGTAGGAAAAAATAATAAGAGAATTGGCTAAGTACAAATCACTCTAACCATAGTCACATAAATTCTAATTTTACTTTTATAACACATGAAACTCTATGCAAGATAGAAGTATTTATGTCATTTAATTGGAACTTTCAGGACTCTATGGAACAGTGATATAGTGTTTGCTGCCTTGCCCTCCTTCTCTAGTAGCCACTGAAGGGCTCTTTCTGACCACACAATATAATAATGGCTTTTCCCCAAAGGATGTATTTCCAGTTGTTTCTCTACTTTTTTTTATCATTATTAGTGGTTAAGAGGTTTTCTTACAGGGGTTTTGTCTATATGTTTTACAAATTCTATTCCTAAGTGTTTCTTTTTCTTTCATTTTTGCTTTTTTGATATTTTAAAATTTATTTGCAAGGGGAGAGAGAAAGAGAGAGAGAAAGAGAGAGAGAGAGAAAGAGAGAGAGAGAGAGAGAGAGAGAGAGAGAGAGAGAGAGAAGAGAATGGGCATCCTAGGGTATCCAGCAGCTGTAAGCAAAAGCATCTGGCTGCTCATGGTCACTGGGGAGTCAAACCTGGGTCATCAGGCTTTGCAGACAAGCACTTTAACCACTTAGCCATCTCTCAAGCCTATCTTTTCATTTCCTCTCCTCCCTCTTATTATGCTCTAACTAGACCTGGTATACTGGAACCACCCACTGGTAGGGGAATGGAGAATACCTCTGGGCTGAGAAGAGGGAAGGCCACCCCCAAGCTGCTGCTAGGACATTTCCCCTCCTTTCTCCATAACACGCTCATCCTATCCCTCTCTTATTCTCTTTGGCTTTCCTGTCCATGATAGTTCCATTGGGACAGTTTACGGTGACCTGGACCCTGAAAGTAAAGAGTAGGAGTGCCCTTGGACTTAGGCTTGCACTCTCCTCACTGTGCCTGGGCCCCTTCCTAAAGTGGGAGGTTTCTTTTACTAGAATATAAACCTAATCCTGTGATTGGTCAGAGTCAGACCAAACAGCTAGGTCTCTCTGGCTCACCTGAGTCAGAGGTTATACTCACCTGGAGCACTCAAATTGCTCTCTCTTGGCTGGTCAGTGCAGACCCCCTGGTTCTGTGAAACCCTCTTGCTCTAGTGCATGGCTTTGGGGGTTGGGGGGCATCTCCTACATGTGGTTTTTCCTCACCCATGGTGGGAGCTCTCTGTACTTTCTCCTCCTCCTATTCCATTAAAGTCTCTCTCTAACTCCTACCCTCTGGTTTATGAATTTAATTCTTTAACTTTATAAGACAAGAATCTGGGGTACACTAAATTTCTTGGTGTATTGACAAGGAACCCCAAGTTCCTCATTACCCCTTGACCCTCTTCTCTCTCCCAGGTATGAGAGCAGCCTTAAAGTCAACCCTAAAATCTAATAATCATGTGTTTTCCAACTGCACTGTTAGGGTCTGGGGAAACAGCTCAGATGCCAAAGGAGCCTCCCTCAAAGTTCACTGTTGGTTCTCGTTGAAATGGACTTGTCCAAAAATTTAGACTATTCTTCCTGCATTGTGTAATTTGAATTCTTATCTCTTTCCTAGGTGCATCAAATAGATTATGTAGACACATATAAATTATCTACAAATTCCTGCTCCATTGTTTTAAAAACCCAAATGAAACTTTTGCATGCTTTCTTTACATTAAGCTACACAAGTGGATATCCCGGCACTGAGTGATCTCTGCACTTCCACGTGGTCTAGTTGCCTGAACTTTTTGTTTTGCTGGTACACTATTCGTGCTGGAGTTTATAAGTGAGAGAATATAGCTTTTGATTCTCTAGTTTTGCTTTCTTATAAACTTATAAATGTAGGTATCAATGGCATATTTGCTTCCAATACTTTTGTTTGCAGTTGTCACATCATCTTTTGAAAACTTTATTGACAAATTTCAAACATATACATGACGCATTTTGATCATAATCCCATTTTGTTATCTTCTTATTCCTCTTCCAGCATCCCCCTTCCATTGAATCCTTTATTCTCTCAAATGGTCCCTCTGACATTCAGTATCTTTGTGTTTGCCCCTCCTCCACCACCCGTGATGGACCTGATTGTTCAGGTCTTGTGCAGGTTATAAAAGCCACTATGAGGTTATCATTTCAGGTCCAAATGACCGTGTTCCAATCATTTCTCCCTACCCTCTGGTTCTGACATTCTTTCCACTCTTTCTTCTCCAATGTTCCTTAAGTCTTGGGGGGAGAGGAATTGATAAAAAATGTCTTATTTAGAGCTAAGAACTTTTAAGAGTCTCCCCAGTTCTCAAGAACATTAGCAAAATGAAATTTCTCTGACCAAAGATGTGAGAAGCTCTAATCCATGGGTATAAACATAAATATTTAAAGGGAAATTTGATGAGAACAAGATTTAAATTTGATGGTTTTCTTCATTTCCTATATTCTAGAACAATTTATGTACATTGGAATTATCTGTAGTCCGAATTTGGTCATGAAAATATCTGGGATTGGTGAACTGTGTGTGCATTCATATGATTTTGTTAATCAATAGTCTTATTTCTTTTCCAAAAGAAATTAATGTTACTATAATTCATTATCTATTAATAGATTATCTATGATTTACATTAGCATATATATTAATTTCCCAAATGTGTGCTAATAAACATTAATAGTTTAATTACAATGATTATGTTTTCTATAGCTACTTCTATGGGTTTTTTTGTTTCATTTTGTTTGAGGTAGTTTTACTTTACCCAAGTCTACCCTGGAAGTCACTTTGTAGCCTGCCTTCTGAGTGCTGGGAGTAAAGGTGTGCACTACCATGCCTGGCCAGTAATATTAATACAATATTTTGCATTTATATGATATAAATTCTTCTTGATTGACTTTTTCACTTACAAATTCATTATAGCACTATTTACCCATGTCAACATATTTATACCAATAATTTCATACTGTAGCAGTTGGTTTCTAATTGCTGGAAAAAACAGCAGACTACAAACAGAATACAGGTGCAAAGGTTGGTTTTGGCTTATAGTTTTTCTATATCTATATTATTCAAAATTAGATACATTGTATGGGCAAATACTGTGTTGCAACAGTCAAGTTGTGCAATCAGCCTAGGTGTCCGTCCATGACTGCATAAAGAAAATGGAATATGTGGAGTTTATAGGGCTGGAGACATGGCTTAGCAGTTAAGGCTCTTGCTTGCAAAGCCTAAAGACTAAGGTTTGATTCCCCAGGACCCATGAAAAAACAGATGTGTACAGTGGCCCATACATCTGGAGCTCCCGTTTGCATTTGCAACTGGAGGCCCTCACACATCCATTCTCCTCCCCTCCTTGAAAATAAATAAATAAATGCAGGGTGTGGTGGCGCATGCCTTTAATCCCATCCAGTACTAAGGAGGCAGAGGTCAGAGGATTGTCATGAGTTCCATGAGTTCCTGGCCACCCTGAATCTATATAGTGAATTCCATGTCAGTCTGGGCTAGAATGAGACCCTACTTGGAAAAACCAAAATAAATAAGTAAACAACATATTAAAAACACATCCAGTGGAGTATTTTTCAGCTATAAGTAAGAATGAGATATTAATTTTAAGAAAAAGAATAAAACTTGAGATCATAAAGCTAAGCGAAATTGAAGCCATCTCAAAAATACATAACTATTGCACATTTTCTCTCATACATGAAATCTAATTAAAAACATGCTATGAAAGTGAAAGAGAAGCTATTTGGGAAAAGGAAGGTAGAACAATGGGAGTGAGTCAAGAGTGAAAATGAGGTAAAGAAAACGCATGCTTCACAAATGTTGTTCATGTCATATATGCTAATAAAGTGGAGATTGATAGCAAATTGATAGCAAATTCCAAGTAAACACAACATTCCTATGGACAATTACCATACCACACGCTAGGTATCTAGAAGTGCTTCATGTTATAAATGAATATCTTTATTCTTTAGACAACAACTTCCCACTCTTTCATACTCCCTTTTCAGATTTTAGATGTGAGCTCATACAGCAATTCTTTCTGTGTCCGTTTTATTTTAAGTAGAATAGTGTTCTCTAGGTTCATTCATGATGTCACAAATTTCAGAATTTCTCTTTTTGTGGCTGAACATATATATGCTATATTACATATTACTTTTCTGCTTTGCAATATGAATGATCAGAGATGAAAAGGAAACCAACAGAGTGAAAGAAAATACATATATACATAAATTACATGTATTTAAGCAGGTGCATCCACAAGAGGCATTTGACTTTTATCTTTGTTCATTTTTTAAGTGAGGGTCTTTGTATTTAATGCAGTCTTACCTCGATGTCAAGTTCCTCCTTCTGCCTCAGCCATTGGAATGCTGGGAGTACAGGTGTGCAACATCTCGGCCAGCAAGCATTTAATTTGTATTGTAGTCATTTATAATTTAGCCTCTTGATGAAAGATTATTGATGACATTTAAGATATAGTAATGGTATATCATTGCCTGCTATCTAGAAAATGGTGAGTGACAAATTTCTTAACACTTTTCATGATAAACTTACTAAGAGAGAGTAAACCAAAGAATTTTTAAGTGTAAAAAATAAAATTCCTTATATATAAAAGCATTTATAAAAATAATTGAAGCCTCAAAAGTATATGCAAAATTATATAATATTCAATATAATTATATTACCTAAGAAAAAACATCATGAAGTTGTTTAGGAATACTTTCCTAAGTAATTTTTAAAACTTATTATTTTAAAAATTCTTTAATGGCTATATCCAAATGATTTGCCATTTAATTATTTAACAAGTAAGATTATTTTAGGGTGGATAGTTTCATTTTCTTAACAGTTATTTTAAAAAATATACAAATGGGCTGGAGAGATGGTTCAGCAACTAAAGCACTTGCCTTCAGTGGCTAAGGCCCTAGGTTCAATTCCTCAGTACCCACATAAGCCAGACCCACAAGGTGGAAGCTCTGGTATTCTCTCTCTCTCTCTTTCTCTCTCTCTGTGTATGTGTCTGCCTATCTCTGTATCTCTGCTTGAAAATTAATAAATAAAATATTTAAATATACACACAAAAGGATATACATGAATATCAAATTTTCCTCTAATAGTCTATTTGCAACAGTTGACTTAATAAATTTGAAGACATAATTTTCAGAAAGAATATGCAATTTTACTACCCACTGAGGAAAGTATGTCTTTATCAGTACATATTATTTTTTCTGATTTAAATAATTATCTGTTATGAATATAAAAAGAATATAATTATTTGATTTTCACTTGTATTTCTCATAGCTTATAATAAATTACAACTTTTCTTAGAGTACCAATCAAAGTTTAATTTTTTAATCTTTTGTTGTTAAACGAAAATTTGCATAGAGTGAAATGCATGGGGCATGTATGTTCTCAAACTCCATCAAAATCAGATCATAATCAGGAGTACAATATGTCCATCACCAAGAGATTTCTCTTGTGTCCCCTATACAGCAATCATGATTACTCTCTGGATTCCTATCACAATGGTGTACCTGTCCTTAAAAGTAAAGTGAATAGGCTCAAAAAAATTATCTACTCTTTATATCTAGCTTTTTCTTTTTTATTGTCCATAATGAGTTACATTATTTAATGGGCAAACAATGAGTTATTATCTCCAGTTTCCCAATGACACTCTTCCGCTTCCCCAATCAGCTGGATATCCTCCTCCGTGGGCAGTCTGGATCAGCCCTTGGAGCTGGGGACCATGGATAGCCTAGGAGTCAGTCGTGTTCCACAGGGTCTAGTGTGTTGTTACTGAGGGGGCCATGTCTCTGGATATTCTCCCCCACCAAGGCTTTCACAATCTTTCCACTCCCTCTTCTGCTCAGTTCCCTGAGTCATGGTGGGTATTAAGGCTGCTTTATTGTTGAGAATTTAGGGGCCTCTGTACTTCTGCTTTAGGTTAAGTCTAAATCATTGATGTCTGTCTGGTTTATCCTGTGTTTACTGATTGGCTGTCACTATGGGTCACTTGTTCATCCCATCATTCTCTGCGGTGGTTCCATATGGATCCTCCACTGTATGTCTGGGGTGGCTCATCTATTGTCAGGATGTCAGCTATTGGCCTGCAGAGTTGGTTGGTAGGGTTGGAAGAGCCACAGCTCTCTCGTTGCATTCTGAAAGATACAAACAGAATCTCCATCAGAGAGTGAGATCAGTATAGGTTAACTGAGATCCACATTTCTGAATTAGCTAGATTCTATTTTTAGTAGCCTCTCTGTCAATCGCTTGCTTAGTGCATCTCTCATGGGGGGCCCAAGAGCTGGGCTCCCAGTGCATATTGCCCTAAGTCCCCAGTTCCAGTTAAGGGCTCCCCCTCACTAAGTGGATTATTTGGCAGAATTTAAAAGCTGTTGATTGTCTCCTCCAGGCTTTGGCTCCTCCATTGCACAAGTATTCCTTTTTTGGTTCTGTTCTCTCCCAATAGAAAGTGTGGTCAGCCTACTCATGGCAGCAGACTGTGTTTCTTGCCAGTGGTCTCTGTTTACTCCAGCTGTTGTTTACCAGCTTCCCTTGGCAGCTTATGCAGTGCCTTCATTCAACAAATATTCTCAAGATTTATTCTGATGCTGGGGGATAAGCATTTCATTAAAAAATTTTATGACTAATATCAGTAGTATGAATTAAATATTAGCTTACTTATTCCATTGATAAATATTTCATTTGATTCCTATGTTAAGCTTTTTAAAAATAATATAAACATTTTTTTCCACTTGTTTTGTGAATACATGTGTTCATATCTTCTGGGCAAAAGCCTATCAGCCACATTGCTGAGTCTTAGAAATCAGTAAACACTTTGCATAGTTAAGTATATGATATCAATACTGTACTGTTACAAACACATGAGGACATCAGGTCTTCCGTATCCTCATCACACATGACCATTGTCATTCTTTAAGAAACTTTGATGTATTACTATATTTCACTGTAGTTCTCTTTATTGTTTATGCATACATGTATGTGTTCATGTGTGTGCAGGAGAGAATTGCTATGTAAGTAGAGGCCAGAGGACAACTTTAAATATCATTCATTAGGAATGTTGTCCATCTTTTTGAGACTGGGTCTTTCACTGCCTAGAATTCACTTAATTAGCCTAAACTGGCTGGTGACCTCTAGATATTCTCCTGTCTCCATCTCCCCAACACTAGGATTACAGGTGGGCACCACTATGTTTGGCATTTTTACATGGATTCTGGGGATCAAAGTTGAGTAATTATGCTTGTAAGGCAAGCATTTTACCAAATGAGCTGTCTCCTCAACCCATCGTTATGATTTTTGTAATTTCGTTAACAGTAATGAATTACTGGTGTGAAACAGATTTGCATTTTTATTTATAGTCCTTGATATATATTGTATTATCCTAGACTTAATGGCTTCCTGAGTCTCTGGAATTTCCTTCTTGCACTGTCCACACAGGAAAGAATGTTTACTTCTACCTCCTTTGAGCTTCCTAATATCCTGCCCCCTACTGAGAGGCTGCCTTCCTGTGAACATCCTCAGAGACCCACCCAAGATTACTTGAAAGGTCAAGTTGACATCAAAACTTAACCATCACAGTCCACCCCTTGTCAACTTGACATCAAACCATATATCCCTACATCATGCTTAATTCCTAAATGAAGACAGTAACAAGATCATAATTCTGCCTAACATGATTTAACTATTTCACAACTGGAACCGCATAATTCCCCCCCAACACAAATTCTATCACAGCCATACACCACTGGGATGAATCTTCAAACCAGGCACAGTTTATGGGAGGAAATGATTTATTCAAGCTACAGATCCAGGGGAAGTCTCAGGTCCAAGCAGAGAGAAAAACCCATCACTTACACCACACACAGAACAGGAAACAGGCAGGAGGGCCAAGGAGAGAATTCTTTCCCTTTATACAGTCCTAGGGTGGGAACACCTCAGGCATCTCTCCATTGTTTCAATGTAAAGCAGTTAGGCCATAATCAAAAGCCAGTCTCTGCCAGTAAGTTAAACTTGCTTTGAGGTTTTCACTTCTAACTTCGAATCTTAAATTCTCAGTCCAATATACATAGCCAATTATACAATCCATTACTTAAATTTAACCTTGGTCAAACTCTCTGGGCATGGCAGTAAGACACATCCACCCCTTGACCCAGACACACACTTCTATTAAGGTTTTTCTGTAGTCTCTCCTTCCCTGTAGAAAGTTCACAAGCCAAACCTCCAAATGCAATTCTCTCTGAATTGAGCATTTCCAAATTCTCACCAGAAGAATCTATAAAACTTGGCTTACCGCTCTGGAAGGCATCTTCAGGTGCAAGTACCAAATCCATGTCCATTCCTCTAGCACACACATTCCAGAAGATCAAAACCACATTGTCAGATTCATCTCAGCGAATTACCCCACTCCTGGTACCAATTTCTGTATTAGTCAGGGTTCTGTAGAGGAAACAGAGTTGAAAGAATGGATTGTAGAAAAGGGAATTTATTGGCTTAGATTACGACAGTCCAACAAAAGCTGTCTGCAGGCCCACAGGTGAAGAAACCAGTAGCTGTTCAGTCCACATGGCTGGAGGCCTCAGCAGTCCCAATAGAGCCCAGATGGCCTGATGGCTCCCTTGGGAGCGGCTGCTCTTCAAGTCCACGATGTGAGGCCGAGGAAACTGGGTTCTGATGTCTAGGAGGGGTAAGAAAGCAGGATGCGAATGCAAATCACAAACAAGCACCAGCAGCCAACAAGCAGGGAGGCCAAGAGAGAATTTCTTCCCCGTTATATAGCCTTAGGGTGGGGTCCCGCAACCCTGTCCCAGACTTGATGGCTTCCTGAGTCTCTGGAACTTCCGTTCTGCACTGCCTACACAGGAAAGGATGTTTACTTCTACCTCCTTTGAGTTTCCTTACATCCTGCCAGCTACTGAGAGGCTGCCTTCCTTACATCCTCAGAGACCCACCCAAGATTACTTGAAAGGTCAAGTTCACATCAAAACTTAGCCATAACATATATTATCCTTTGTAAAATATTCAAATCTTTTCTCTCTTATATTTCTATTTTCCTCAATTGATAGATAAGTTTTTTACATACTTTTGTCTATTTTTTTAAACTTTATTATCCAAAATTAGATACATTGTATGAGCAAATTTTGTGTTGGTATCTCCATTCCCCTCCTCCCTGTCCCCACTGTCATATTTTTTATCCTAATGTATCTTACAAATATGTTCTTCCATATCATATTTTTCAAATTCTTAATTGATCTTTTAAGAATCTCAAATTCTATTATTTAGAATTACTAATTTATTAATTTTACATTTACTGGTGTGTGTGTATGTGTGTGTGTGTGTGTGTCTGTGTCTGTGTGAATCAATGGATGGGGTATTTTAGTCATAATTGAACTAGCTAGCCTTGGCTAGAAAACACACACTGTAAGATTTCATTCTTGAAACTTTGAAATTATGTTATGGCCTTAGCATTGTCTATATGCATTTGAGAAGAGTGAACTGTAAGAATTTTAGAGATGTCAAGTAGGCTAAAGTAGGTGATAGTATTGTTCAAATTATCTCTATTTTCCCTGTTTCCTGTGTATTCTGGAAAAAGGAATGTCAAAGCATTCAGCTATGAATATTCTCTACTTCCTGTAGTTTGGCTAGGATTTTCTAGACTTATTTTGAGCTTTGTTGTTGGGGGTCTGTTTATGTTTGCTTTGGCTTTAATACTATCTTTGTAGAAATGACTTTCTTAGCTCCAGTTATTTTCCTTCATTTGAAATCCACTTTTTTAAATTAAAACAAGCAATCCAGCTTTCTTATGAATACTATTTGCATTATATATTTGTACTCATCCTCTTACTTACCCATGGAGTTGCCCAGCTCCCTTCTCATACACTAGAAATTATAATTGGAATATTTAGTCATATAGATTTAATATAGCGTTAATATGATTGAGGGCTTTTTTGGGCATTACCTTCCTTTTTATCTACATCTTATTTTTCTAGCCCTCTTGTCGTTTTATTTTATTTTTTGTCCTATCTTATTTAGAGTAAGTATATTGTCTCTTTTTACAATTGTATTTTGATTTATATTATTATTCCTCCAGAGTTGCAATGCTTAGTACAATGACCTCTAACCTATATGTACCTATATAGATTTCAAATTAATTCACTAACTTCTCATAATAATCAATAGTCTTTTGTAGAAGTAAAAAAATCATAATATAACTTTTAAAAAGTCACATCATAAATGTGCAGAGGATAGGCCTAAATCAGGAACACAGAGAGAACCAGAAATGAAAGCTGCTGATGTTAAATAAAGATTTTTAAAAATAGATTATTATTTAGCTATTGTGATGCTAGTAAAATTCAGGAAAACAACAATATTAAACTAGCAATTTCTGAAACATTTGAGGAACAAAACATTGCATAGTGCTAGACGTGTTACACGAGCTGCCAGGAGAAATTGGTTAATGATATTTGGAGAAAGCAGAGAACACTAAATTTCAATACAGACAGGTGTCACAAGAATGCTGAACACACTGCAATATGGAAGCGATCAGCAAATCAAGTAGTGCTCATCTGTGCAATAGTGGTACTAACTTAGGTGGGTAATCAATGGCTTACTGATTAGCTAAGAGATCCACTTAGTAATAAGAAATCCTTAACTAGAACTGGGTTCCATGGCAAAATCCTACAGGGACCATGACTCAGGAACTGAGCAGAAGAGGGGCAGAAAGATTGTAAGAGCCATGGTGGGGGAGAATATCCAGAGATATCACCCCCCTCAGTGACAACACACAAAGGCCAAGGGAGGACTGGCTACCACTTGTGCAGTTCATAACCTCCTACTCCATGGACAGATTCAGTATACCCAACAAGGAGGGTCCTCAGTGGATTGGTGACAGCAAGGAGGAAACTGGGGGTACCATCATAAGATTTATTCATAAAATGTATCTAATCATTGAAAATATATTTAAAAACATTGGGAACTACTAAAACGTTGAGACTTATACATGAGAAGGAAAAAGTTAAAATTAGAGGGTTAATGTCACAGTTTTGACAAGTATCACAAAAGCATGAAAATTTGATAATTTTTTAATCGGGAAGAAGAAACCATGAGATTCATCTTGAACATTAAACTGGCCATGAGTTTTGGATATACCAACTAGGAAAAATTAGACAACAATAAAATTATATACAACTATTAAAACACTTGAAACTGTTTCCAAATTTCTTTTAAAACAATCTTAGTTGAGAAATACTTGAAATATTTGTGAATGGGGTTACCAGAAGAGAAAAAGAGGTCTTTGAGTGGAAGAAGGAAGTGGTTGAATCCTTGTGGCCTGATAGCAGAAGGGAAGGAAGGGAGCAGTGAGCGTCAGGAAGTCAGAAAATAGGATCAACAAAATAAAGTGTCATAGAAAGGCACAAACCCATTACTTTGTATGATTTTTAAAGAAATAAACAAAATGAAATGCCTAAAATACAAACAAGTTGAGAAGTCCCCTAGAATAGAATGATGAAACAGCACCTCACCCAACTGATGTAATCTCTGGTCTTCTTCTTTTGGAGAGAAGTATTTCCAAACTGCTAGTGATAGCTCTATAATTTTTTTTTTTTGTCTTTTCCCCTTGTCTCGGGCAGCCCATTTGCTTGCCCTGACTCCCTAGTGCATTTAGTATGAAGGGCTCTCAAGTTAACCTGTCAAATTCAATTAACTGGTGCAATCTGTCTATGGTGACACTTGCTGTAATTAATTGAGAAAACCAGCATAAAGGCACCCTTCAGAGTCCTTTGTAATTGAGTGTGAAGTCTCCTGAGATCTTTTGCTCAATTCCAAGTACATGGAGTTCTAGGATGGGATTTGGATTGTACCATGGAAATCATTTATATACCTGTTGCATGCTGCAGTCATTGCCCAAAATTCCAAACACCACCAAGTTTGCACTGAACAGTCATGATTTTAAAACTCTGATTGTGTTCTACGTAAATAAATGTTTGGTTGGAACATCCTTCTCTATTCATTTACTCCAATGGGATTTATGAGTTTTCCCCCTCTTATTACTCCTACCTATCTGTAAAAGATAACTATTCAATCTTCTGTAATATAATGAGCAGTGAATTGAACACAGTTTTAATCTATATGATAATCATATAAGAATATAATGAAAAATGGTAAGCAGCATTGGTCAATCAGGTTCTTCATCGTCTACAAAATTAAGTAACACCATTTTGACATCACTGGGGTTTATTAACACACCTGACCGTGATAGGAAATATTTGAAGTGAAGGAGGAAGTTATACTATGAATTTAGGACTCCATGCTTTCCTCATATCAATTATTCAGCAATATGAATTTTGTCTCTGTACCAGAATTGGTTTATTTCCTGGGGAATACTGAACTGTCTAAAATTTAAATTAATAACCACTAGATGGTAGCCTTGTCAGGGATCATTCATCCAAAAAAACAATTCCTAGAGCTGTATTGATGAGGCAGTAAGATAATAAATACATGGCTGCTACCACAGCTACTGAAACCAGAGAGCAGAAACAATAGTGTTTTTGATTAATAATTATTAATAATATCTTGTATGTGAATCATGAGAGCAATCTAAAAATTGAGTTAATATTCAACTATATAATGTGTCTTCCAATTCTGCATTTTTACTGAAATTTCCTTGTCTTTCTTTGGGTTGGTCAATTATATTGGAATACTAAATACATTAAATTAAATTAAATATTGTAAATATCTTAGAATATTACTTTCAATAGTTATTTCATATTTAAACAAAAGTAAACAAACTAAAAAAGGATCCAGTAAGCCTATACATAATTTTGTTATTACTTTTAAGTTCAATTTTCTTACCATTTTTTAACTGGGAAAGCCTACAAACCCTCTGGAGAAAGCAAATCTCTAGATAAAGTTGTTCTCTAAGGTTACCCAAAGCATTGACTTTACACACTTGTTACATCAGTGACTGTGTTCTAAATCATAGTGAAATATGTTAAATGTATAAAAATATAAATTATATAAAATATAATATATATGAATATAATTATATAAATATAGTAAATAAATTTCTATAAGTATAATACAATTTTGTTTATATAAAATATAAGTTCCAGAATAGGAACATTTTCCTAGACTTGTGGAGGATACAAAAGTAGACTGTGCCTTTCCTTAAATAATAAATATTTAGATAGTTTTCACCTTAACAATCTGTTAGAAATTATGAATTTACAATGCAGATAAACATTTATGAAAACAAAACTCATGATGTCAATTAAATATGAAATATAAGATGAATAAAATGGAATTCAAATTGTATGACTCATTTTTAAATTAAAACATGTATATTTAAAACTTTTTGCACACTAGATACCACACAGTATAAGAAAATGGTTTCATCGTCTCTTATCCATCACATGTTCCCTAGAAGAAGCCATTCTTTTGGTTCCTTCTATCTGCTTCCATATACACAAGGTCATATATAAATAAATAGCCATTCTAGGAAACTTCTAATGTGGATCTATCTCATTCTATTTTTTCAATGTCTTTACACACAGATTCTGTTTGTTTTATTCTAATTTTTGAAAATTAAGCACCTATTTGTCTTTTATTAAGGATTTCTTAAAATTTTATTTATTTGCATGTGTACGAGAGAGAGAGAGAGAGAGAGAGAGAGAGAGAGAGAGAGAGAGAGAGAGAGAGAGAGAAAGGGAGACAGAGTACATGCACTTGTGATGGGGTCCCATGACCCCTGCTGCTGCAAATGAAAACCCACCTAGTTTTATGTGGTGGCTGAGGAATTAAATCCAGGCCAGATGAGACATCTTGTCAACCTCTTATCTGTGTTTTGTATAGTGAGTATATTTGTATGCATTTGTATACATTTACAATATGAATTTGTGGTTTTACATTATAAAAATTTAGGCTATTGTGGACACAGTCATTTACTTCAGGAAACTTACATAAATGTATTCTATATTTCAATTCATAAAATCTCATAAATTTAAATATATTATAGACATATATAGAAACTTTGAATATTTCACATCTATTTCCCTGACACAGTTTATTTTTTTAGCTTTTCTATGCTCTTAGGTTTGTTTATATATGCATGTGGAGTGTGATACATGTGTGTATATGTGTCTTTGTATGTGCATGGGAATTACACGGCATGGTTGCATATCATGTGTGTGGATGCACATGAAGAAACTAGAGACTATCATCAACATCTTCCTCAGTTGTTCTCTGCCCTATTTTTTTAAAGGTAACAATTCGTTTTATGGTAGCATGAAATCCATAGTCTACAGATGCTTTCCCCTTATATTTCAATATCCTGTAATATTCTTTCTGGAAGTATTTTCTTCCAAAATACTTCAGGAAGCTTGCCACCACTCCATTTCTATAGTCAATACAACCTATATATCCTATTTGTCAGAAGTTCTCTTTTCTTGAACTGTTTAAATACACAGCCTGAAATCAAGCTAACTACTCTGTTACCTCAACAACTTTTGAAGTAGAAGACTGAATCTTTTGTTATTGTGATGAGAAGTTTCCAACAAAAGTGGGTTTGTCTCAAACAATATGGTGCACACACTAACACTATTGAATGCTATACTCATTTTATCTAGTGAACAGAGGAACAGCTCACATCCAAGGAAGGAAAGGTCATAAGCTAAAACTGTAAGAAAACTACTTGATAAAAATTTTAAAGACAGTTTGGTGAAGATTGGTTGTTAATGATGTAGTCTGACCACTAAGCAGAAATGCCAAGTCTACCTAAGACATTTAAACTTATCACAATCCTTCAAATAATGAATGGTTATCTGACATTGAGTTCTTAGGGTGTTTCACATATTAACACAGTAAGTTACATGTAGGTATTGATATACAAATTGCATGCTTCCTAAGCAAGCTGCGATACAGAAGTTATTGGTGTTAGATGGCATTGAATTATTGCTAAGTCTCCAAAAGATCATGCTGTCAATAACACTGGCTCCAGGCATCAAATCCTCAGATACTGGTTTATCTTGTTTAAGGTATCACACATGGTGTTATAATCACAGCACAGGTCCTGTACCACATTTTCAATATATCTGGTGTCCCAGAATTTCAATAGTCTCTGTGTAGGGATTGAATATACTGAGAAGGGACGGGTTTTGACTTTGCAAAGTCCCTTTTATTTGGGTTCTTCAAAACTTTCTGAAACAAAGTAAACATCCTGGAAGGCAGTGATAAGACATTTCTATAAGCATGTTGTCTTTCAGTCAAAGGCTTTCCCACACGCCTTGTCAGAAAGAGCATGCTTTAAATCTCCAATAGAGGAAAGCAGTCCTGCTCCATATGCCCTCAGTGGACCTTCCTGCTTGCAAAGGCCAAACTCAGTTGTGAAGAAATAGCTTGTAGCTAATTTCTGAACATCTTCATCAGATGCTCCCAGAGATGCCAAACCAATTTCTTGTGAAAAATGAACAAACTTGGGATCCAAAAGTAGTGGAATGTGTCCCAGTAGTTCATGGCGTGTTTCTCTGCCAAGAAGACCTACTCCATGTCGTCGTATCCATGGCTAGACTCCTGGGCATCTAATTATGAACAGGTTCCTCATGTGAGTTCACCTTACTTTTGAGACAGGGTCTGTCCTAAACCTGAAGCTCATTAATTAGGCTAGACTAGCTGGCCAGCAAGCTCTCTGAATGCTTCTGTCTGCCTTCCTAGTGCTTGGATTACAGATACACACAGCCGCACCTGGCTTCTATGTGGGTGCTGGGACCCAAGCTCAATCCTTATGTTTGCATGGCAAGGACACTGAGCAATCTCCCTAGCCTTTCTGAGTTCCTTTCATTCATAAGAATATCTACAGAAGAAAAAGACAACTGTGGCTGTAATATTCAAGGAGGATAGCAGGTAATCAGAAAACATTTATGGGCTGTGAGACAAGTGGGTGGGTAGATGATAGTCCCCACCTAGTACGGTGATATGAAATATTTTACATATTTTAAATAGCAGATACAAAACAATACTTAGTATTTTACCTTCACTGTCAAATAAATAGATTTTAACACCTTAAAAGAATGCACAGTCTTAGTGGCTCTGGAGTTAACTTCCAGTGTCACTTAATTTCTATGGATCTTTAAGTTTTAGAAATTTCACAGCTCAAAAACATATGAAATTCAAAGATATTATTAGGCTGTCATCTCACCATTCTCCTACCTTATGTGTGAACTATTAAATTATATAGCAAACCACTTTGAAATAAGTCCAGTAGTAAAATACTGAACAAAGAAATAAAATTGCAGAACTCTATAGATAATAAAAATTCAAAACAACAAAAACTAATGATTTAAATAAGAACTTTATTCATTACCAAAAATTTGTTTATAGATACCTTCATATAAAAATAATGTAAAGCTTAACAACTTTCACCAAGGAAAAGAACTTTAGTAGATATGGTAGTGTCTAAGTAGTTTACATTCAGAAACTGAAGAAGAAAAGCTAGTTTCATGTACAGGGAAAATATTTACTACTTTTTAAAGTATTTAGCTTTGTATTCAATGTTATAATTTCTTAACTTTGAATAATTTTAGACATTAGAATGAGTTATAGGAAATTCACAATAAATTTGAGGAATAGAAAATTACAGTTTAATATGAGACATCATTGCTTGATTTCTATTCAGAATAAAATTCAAAACACTCTATAGACACACTGTTTTCAGTCTTGCAGAAGAATCCTAAATACTCAATATAATCCCTTTTACAAGTATGACTAAAATGTAAATATTGTATAATGAAAACTCAAGGAATGCCTTTATTTGTTGTTATTAAAAGCCAAGAATAGCCATGCATGGTAATTTATCAATTTTGTACCTTCTCATTCCTATCATGTATGCCTTTCTCTATAGATTTTTTTTCCAGAAATGTTCACTGCTAGCCACAGAATAGCATACTTACTTGAAGGTAATCCATGTATTCATAGCTACATTAGTAAGCAAAATGAACCCAGGCATAAATAGATTACTTTATTCTTCAATAAGTGAAAATTTGGATACTGGAATCTGCAACAGTGTAATGGACGTACTGCTCAGCTGCCTTTCTGGGGCATCTTTGCCTTGTTGCAGGCTTCATAGGAACACAGTGGCTGAATGTTAGCATCACGCCTGGCTGGAGTCAGCCACTCATAGGAGGCAATTACATCAATCTTATGTTGTCATTCAATCAACAATGTGCCACCACTGACCTAGCAATGCCTCATCAATGTTAGTATCCTTTAATTCCAACTTTTGTACTTGTTTTAATCTGTTGTCAGTTCCTTTGTTAGAAAGTGGAGAAGGCAGTAAAATGTCCATGCTTCGTTTATGGGAGAAAATGGAGAGCATAGTTTGTTAAATTGTAAACATGATTAGACCACTGGAAAATGAGCTTGGAACTTTTAATTAGTTATTTTAATGTTCCAGTATAAAAAGTGAGATTGGAGCTTTGAGCCAAGAGAATTCTGATTCCTGGATTTAAATCAGGTGCTTTATGTTCAGTGAGCAGTTCTGTCAAAAGTAATCTCAGATATATTATCATTTCTTTTCTGGCATCATTCTTTACATGATTGTTATTTTTATGTCAGAACAAAGACTAGTTAATGGTTAGCTAGTGTAATCCCTTAAATGTACATAAGATAATATAAAAGGCTATAAGAAAAAATGGCTATTTCTTTGAAATACAAGATAAATTTGTTGACATTCATAATTAACATGCCTAAAATATGCATTTATCATGGCCAACCCTCATTAGTATTAAATAGTAATGAAGAGAAATTGCTCCTTCATATACATTTCCCATTAAAACATCCCATGTCCATGATAACTACTGGCATGCACTTCCTTCCTAGTCCATCTTCCTAAGTAGCGCCCAATCCTTACCTTTTCAAATCATTTTGGGCTTCATAATAGCATATAAGAAGTCCATTGCCAATTCTTTATTTCTTCACAATATTTATTTAAATTTTTCCCTGTGCAAGAACAATCGGGAATTTGGATTTTAACTAATGGGAAGCATGTTGGAAGCAGCAAGCATAAGATAGGTACTTACTGGGCTATCAAGTAACCTTTAGACATGCTGACATGGAACGCAAACAGCACACCTGCTGCTCACAGGCCTTTTTCTATTATACATGCTTTCACCAGTTTGGAATTTCACATAAAAACAGAATTTTTCTTGACAAGGTCAATTGTGTCTGCTTTTAAAAAATAGAAATGTTTTTAAAGTCAGACTAGATCAACTAAAAACACTGTGATAAAGATTATAAAAATAGAGGGGCATTAGGATTTGAAATCAGTTTGTCTTTTACAAAGCATTAATTAACAATGCATACTTATGAAGGGAGAATGCTAGTAATTATTTTGAGGGAAAATAATCTCTTTCTGGAGGTGAGAATCATAAATTTATGTATTGGTATAGTTTGACTTCTAAAAATCCAGGTTTTCACAGTTGAACTTGCAACTTTACTCAGGTTTGTATATTCTTCATTTATCTTATGGTGACAATAAATTAATTAGAGCTCCAGGGTCAATTGGGGTCAGATGAAAGCCTTGCTAATGAAGATGATTACTTCAGCAGAGCTCAGTTATAAACTGTTTCCTCCCAGTAAGGTGGTACTGTTATAAATTCCTAGTCAGCAGAATTTGTTCAGTGCAGTAGTAAAACTCCCCCTTACATCTTCCTACATACACTGAAGTTGCCTTAAAAAAGACACAAGCTATTTTCTTAGAGGGCAACTTCAATAAATAAGAAAACAATATTAAGTCAAACCTTACCCTTTAGTTTCACTTCGCCTTGAGAAAAAAATCTATCTAGAGGCTGTGTCTACTGTCATGGATACATGGGTCTATTGGTGATAAATTAATTGTAATTCATGAGATCACATTATCCTAGTTACCAAACAAGATTCAGGCAGAAAAGCTGAAATAATTTTCTCCAATGATGTCATTTTTTTAATTGGAACTTAAGCCCCTTTAAAAATGTCCAAGATGAGCTGGAGAGATGGTTCAGCAATTAAAGGCACTTGCTTGCAAAGCCTGACTGGCTGGGTTTGATTCTCCAGTACCAACATAAAGCCAGATGCACAAAGTGACAAATGTGTCTGGAGTTTGTCTGCAGTTGCAAGAGGCTATGGCATGCCTATTCTCATTCTCTCTTTCTGTCTTTCTGTTTTTCTGTCTTTCTGTCTTTCTGTATCTCTCTCTCTCTCTCTCTCCCTTTTCTTTCTAAAAAAATAGTCTAAGACCTGGTTAGTAGCCATGGTAAGGAAACACACACCATCATGAAGCAGTAGCTTTTGCTCAATATCAAAGAGCCATTGACCATGGATATGCGATCATATAAAAATATTTTTGTATTGATTTTATAGTTCACAACTTTATTTTGTACAGTAAGAATTTGTAAACCAGGACTGCTTTTCCTAAGCTGTGGAAATGTGATCAGAACTGACCAAACATACATTCATTCCTACATGCCCAACATTCATTCCTAAATCACCAACATCACTGTGTCTGGACACTACTTTGAGTTTCTAATTTGCTTGTACATTTGACACATGGATTTTTTAAAATTTAAACTCAAAATGTAAATTTTTTTTAGTACTGGGAATTAAACTCTGGTTCCCATGCACGTGAAGCAACTAACCTACCATTGAATTAGATTACCAATCCATAGAAAGATAATTCCTAAAAAGAACAAAAAATGTAGACAATGGCCGATCTTTGGGCTAATGAACATAGAAGATTCTTGAAGATCTAACACTTGCTTGAAGCTCTGCTTGTGTGCCTGTGGTTTTAGTACAGTTGAAAATGTTTCAGAATAGCAAGTGAACTACAGAAACATACCTTGTGCATCACATACCCATTTTTAATATAGCTTATATAGAAATATTTGTATTCCTTGAAATTTCAAAATAAAATGGCAAATGAATGTATGGAATTCCTCTGTGCCAAAAAATAAATAAACATTAATCTTGTTTCCAGAAGTGGAATGAATAATATTTAATTATCTATCTATCTATCTATCTATCTATCTATCATCTATTAGTTAAGGCTAGAGATTGCTCAGTGGTTAAGGCACTTGCCTGCAACACCTAACTATGGGAGATCGATTCCCCAGTACCCACATAAAGCCAGGTGCACAAAGTGGTCCATGCATCTGGAGATGCTTTGCAGAGGTTGGAGGCCCTGTCACACCCATTCTGTCTGTCTCTCTGCTTTCAAAGAATTAAGTAAATAAATTTAAAAAATAGAAAAGTAACAGTATTTTTGTAGGGTTTGGACATTAAAACAAAAGTTTTACTATCTACCCAATGTGTGGGGCTCATAGCACATGGTTTCCAAGGTCTTATGTTAGTTCCTTATTATATACATTTTAATCATCCTCAACCAAAATAATCAATCATTTCTTTAACTTCACTAAAAGTAAAAGGGGAGGCAATTATTTTACTATCCTCTAAATTTTTTTTTTTTAGGATCTGGCTATATTCACAGTTACCAGCCCTTCCCCCAAACTATAAAAAAAAAAAAAATCTGTAGATGAGATCAGGAACGTTCAGGCCATAGATAAAAATGTCTATAGAATGACACCTACACACAAATCTTTTTGAAATGAAAATGCCTTAGAATAGTGAAAAACAATAAATGTGAAGATTTCCGAATCAAAGGAAAGTAGTTACCCTACTACACGGATTTATCCAGACACACCTATCTCCAACTGAATCTGAGCAGAGACTGGAGGAGAACGCATGAAGCATTCCACGGTGACATGATAAATCTCCAGGATGAATATTGCTCTTTTCTTTGTCACCTCTCCTACACCTGTTTCTTCTTTTCATCTTTTCCTGCTTAGTAGAATAAGTCCCCTTTGTGTACTGGTTGTAACATCTTTGTCTGCTCATTTTCAGATTTTGCACTATGTCTTCATATAGTCTTTCCTCAGTGGGTAAAAGAATGTGGCTGAGACTGGATATGGTGGGTTTATGGGTAGAGAACAATGAGATGATTTGACAAACTTCCTTGATATAGTGACATTGAAGACCCTTCCATATTCTTTACATAAATTATAAAATACTAGAACAGTAGGTAGAGTCTTAATGTAGATAATAGGATTAAGTTACTATAAAAGCCTTATGCCAAGGAAGGGATAAATCGTGTTTGTGAATCAGAAGTCCTGAAAAGTTAAAAATCTCAGTTCTCCCTATAGTTACTTATAGTTAATAATAATCTCAAAATGTCACTCTCATTTAAAATTTCAGGCACTCTAAAATTATTCTTAAGTAATAAAGAAGTAAATATAATTATACATAAACCAGATTAAAAAAGGAAAAATAAATTATCATGTGTTAAAATGTATTTAGTCTTTACCACAATCTAAAGAGATCAGAACTGGTAACAAAGTAAACATATAGATTAAAGTAATCAAGCAGGATAGATAGAAATATTATCACTGGTATCATGAGTTAGCATGAGTCCTTCTTTTAACAACTTAGAAATATAAGACAGACTTTAATTTCCAAGAATTGGCAAATCTGCACAAAATTGTTGCACATTAAAACATCATGAAGTTATATAATGATATACATTTCAAAGCATCAACATTTTAATCGTACACAAATAAATCAAATTTTTCTTCCAATTTCTCCTCAATTCAGACTCTCCCCAATAATCCTGGCTATTAATGTGGTCTGGAAATCCACGTGCATGGTCATGCGGTGGCTACAACCCCATACAATTCTCATTTGAAACAATTTCACTGACACCAAGCATGCTGTATCAGTTGTGAATGACTCTGGTTTGGATCCATCATTTCTGAGAGAATATCTTCCTTCTGGTCTGTTCAAGAATCAGGATTGGAGCAATGTCAGGAAGGAAGTCAGAGTTTGGGTTATAGTGCATCTTCATGGAACTTTCTTTCTGGGACTTGCTAATCCAAGAAGCAGCATGTTGGGATTTCCCATTTTAGCTTTAATATGTAATAAATATGATAATTTAAAAAACTCTATATAGTATATTGAGAAAATAGGATGCAACACAATACCAAAATCCAGTCACTTCTCTTGAATTTAAGATTATGAATTACAAGTGCACAATTGTGCTGTGGGCAAAATAGATAAAAAAATTAACATAAATGCAAGTAACCATATGTTTACCTCATATCTGAATAAGAATCACTCACTCAGCATATGATTCATAATATACTGAATAGAAATATTAATAAATTTGATGTCAACATATTAAATTTTCATCTGCATATTAAACTACTAGTTAATAAAGTTCATTATTCATAATATAGAATTTAAATTATATTTATAGTAAATAAGAACATTAAAAAACTATCAAAACCTTACCCTTGATGAAACAGTATAAAGAGACAATAAAAAGAGGAAGCATATATAATAAATTCATAAAACATATCAAATTTGACAGAAATATAAATTAAATTAACACAGAAGTGAGGTATAATTTTAAACCATAAAATTAGCAATATGTTAAAATGCAAGTGGTTCCCAGGAGTCACTCAATTGAGGTACCACTGCTGGATGAATTCACAGAGCCACCATGGGACACATACACAGTGGAGCATCATTCAGCCATGAGAAATGAAGCCCAGTTCTTTACAGCAAATGACGGAATTGGAGGATACTAGGTTTTGGGGAAAAAAGCTAGGTGCAAGTACTGATATTTCCCTCATATTAAAAAAATGATCTCCTAGTAGATGAGTTGGAATGCTGGCCATTGGAGGCTGAGAAGGTCAGGGGGAGGGAAGATAAAGGGAAAATGGTAATATGTTTGGAGAAAGGGGATTTTATGCTCTGTCAAAGAGAAAAAGAAGCATTTTCACCTCGGACTCTGTTGCAGTCAGCTTTCTAGTTGCTGCGCAGAAAGAACCCAAGCAAAGGCGGCTTGTAGAGGAATGGGTTTATTTGGCTTACGGACTCGAGGGGAGACTCCATTCTGGCAGGGAAAACGATGGCATGAGCAGAGGGCTGGACATCACCTCTGCCACAGCACTGCAAACAGCGGCAGGAAGGTGTGCCAAACTCTGGCAAGGGGAAGCTGG